>OVAO01003205.1:0-11543 GCA_900406285.1 Biscutella auriculata | reverse complement strand
TTAGTGCAAGACCTAGCCTCCTCCATCCTGGTATGTCTTGGCCGTGAGATAGTAAAGCGGAAACGTCTGCTAGAGTAGCTGAACGGTCGGGGCCTATAAATTTCTCCCACGGTGAACCCTTGCCAGTGAAGACTTTCGCATTCTGCTCTGGATTGTAGAACTTAGGGAAATGTCCACAATTGAGGCCGGTTAGCTCAGCAAATTCGACTAAGGAGAAGCGCATGGGATGCCCTCCGAAAACAGTCCATAGTTGGTATTTTTGCATCGTGACCAGTTGACGGCTTAGAAGAGAGTGCACAAGTTGGCAAGATATCGGAGACCAAGAAGTTGGAATTTTGTACAAACCCCCGAAACTAGAACTAAGCAGAATATCCCACTCCGGTGTGCCTTCTAGCTGAGTTTGTACGAATGAAAAAATATCAGGTCTAGAGTAAACATTTAATCGAGCTTTGGGATATCTGCCTGTTGCAAATAGTCTCTATGGGAGTAGCGGGTCTTGGCCGCTATTTTCTTCGAGCGGATCTACACAGTCAACAAGAAATATATGATAGAGATATGTAAATGCGAATTTGCTATGTTGAATGTGGTGACACGAATCTTAAAAGCGAATTGCGAATTTGGCAGGATCAAAATTCGGAACATTTCTAAAGCAACATTTTGAAATTTAGTAACCAAATTCGGAGAATTAAAAATATTGAACTGAGATTGAGTTATAATACAACAAAATTCAAAAACAACTGATTTGAAACCCTTAACATTAAGTCAAATCGGAGACATAAAAAGTGGTAGTTTCAAACAAAACCGAACACAAAAAACGTGCAAGAAGTTAGAAACACCGAACACAATAACGTTACCATAAAACACCGATTTTGCAACCTAGGGTTTCAAAAATGGAAGGGGAAATAAAAACAGTAGAAAATCTGAAACTTACCAGTCATTGACAGTGTTTGAGGTTGAGAAAAACACTAATGTGATGGACTGTAGAGGGAATCGCTATGTTTGATGGAGATAGAAGAAAAAGGGAAAGGGAAAAGATGTGGTTCAAGTTATGGAGAAGTTTAGTTTTGGAGAGGAGACGTGGTTCAAGTTATGGAGAAGTTTAGTTTTGCTTTTTTTGTTTAATTAAAAATTATTTTAATTTTAAAAAGTTTGTTATTAAGAAGTTTAGTATCTAAACGTGTTAGAAATTAAAATTGTTTTCGAATGTGTTGGAGTGTTATAAAGCGGGTAATGTTACATATCATATTGAATTTAGTTAGATATCATTATATCATATTCGAAAATAAAAGTATGAAATTGAAAGAACCAAGTTCTTTGGAAGAGAATTAACACATAATTTAAGTTCTACAAACGTTATTGGTTCTTAAATCAAGCATCTTAAACATTACTTGTAATATTAGACATTGACGCTAAAACTTAGAATATTAAACATTACTTGTAAATAATGAGGATAGAATAAAGAAGTAGGAAACCCATAACAATCGTAAACATAGCAATCTTATGTTGTTTGTAACCTGCTTGCTTTACTTCTAATAGCTTAGCCTCCAGTGAAGTTTTGTTGAACTCAATATCTTTGATTATTAGTCGCTGACATTCTTCAGACTGGACATTGATAGATTCAATTTCTTCTAATATACCATCATCAATCCACTTGAACAAATGGTCATCATTTGCAATCTAAGACATATACAACGTTTTGGATATTATAAGCAGAAGGTAAGAAATGTGATAAACTGAAGGTAAACAACATGATACCTTGTTGGTTGCAGCGTAAATACATCTGNAAGGTAAACAACATGATACCTTGTTGGTTGCAGCGTAAATACATCTGAAGTAGCGCCGGAACGGGTTTTGTTCTGTCTTGGAGGTTTTAGTCACAAGTTTCTGGCCACACCAACAACGAGACGGTATTCCGTTAACACGTGATCTTTGGCGTGATGGTGAGGCAACGGTAGATGAAGAGTTACTCATTCTGAAACTATAGAGCATAAAACTAAATTGAGAATATGTTGAGAATATATTTTAATTCGAAGAAATGAATGAGAAGATTCCAATTATTAAAGAAAAGCCGAATTTGGAAGTCAGAATGTGAATTTCCAAATGTCTTTTGTAATCGGGGTTTGAAGCTAAAAGTCCGAATTTAAATCCGTGAATTTAAGAACACGCATTTACGACTAAGAATTTAAATATCCGAACTCTAAGTTATATCCGAATTTAACCTACGCATTTGAGAATCAGATTTAGAAATCGGAGCAGAATGAGAATCTGATTTTCGAATTTAAAAACCCGAATTTAAATCCGTGAATTTAAAACACGCATTTACGACTAAGAATTTAAAAATCCGAATTTTTAAACCCGAATTTTTAAACCCGCATTTGAGAATCAGATTTAGAAATCCGATCAGAATGAGAACCGCATATAAATTGAGAGTTATAACTACAGAGTTAGCATATAACTTAGAATTTAAAATACTGAATTTCGGAACGACTTCTCCGCAAGATTATACGGCTCTCCGCCGAATCATGGTTTTACGGAAACAAAACATTTAACAGAGTTTGAGAAGGTAAATATGTTGAATACGAAATAATCAAATAAAAATCGTTTGAGAAGGTAAATATTGAAAGAACAGAAAAAGCAAATCGGAGAAAACTTTATATTGGAGAATACTACGAACGTTCGTACTAAGATATAACAGAGTTTGACAAGTAGAAACCTTACAATGAAGCGGCAGGCTCTGACAAGATGAGGAGACAGAGTCTAACAAGACGGAATGAAGCGGGGGAGATAGGAATGATACGGAGGAGATATGTATGATTATACGGCGGTGATATTCACAATCTCTCCGTCTTGAGTTGAGTCCGGCGGAATAGAGCAAAATTCGAGATCTAGGGTTTCTATTGGGGGAGAAAACAAGCTAATGTTAAAAATGAAACAAGAAGTCTTTTCAAATAATAAGGAAACCAAAATCTAAAGATTCTAGTTCAATCTTAAGTTCTAGTTGAAAGAAATAAATCAATATAATTAAAGGGTATAAAGGTAATCTAACATAGAGTGAAAACACACTCTCATAAAACTTGTGCTATTGGTAATTTGTTTGAGATTTCTGCCTTGTGCGACAAAATTTTCATTAAAAAAAAGGAGTTTTGAAATTTTATGTGTGAAACTGAATAATCGGATTCTTGAAGATCTTATTTTATAACTTCCACATCTCTTCTTTCTCTTTCAAAATTTGAATCATTCTTCTGATCTCAGAGGAGCGTAGAGAGAGAAGAACAGAAGAAGAACAAGAAGAACAAGAAGAGAGGTCCCTTGTGTCACAAGCATTTCTCTGTGTAATACACATCTTCTTCTTTCTCATTATCTTAGGGTTTCTTAATTTCATCCATTGTTGAATCGCTGTCTCATTTGCAGTTTCCTCGGAGCTGAAACGTCCCGTTTCAGAGAAACGAAGAAGATCTACTCTGATAATTGCAAACCCAAACCACAGTTTCATTTGTTTCTGCTTTACGATTCTTTCCCTAATTCTTGCTTTAGGGTTTCTGCGAAGTTTCACTCTTTTCCTCTGCAAAGATGAATGATCTGATGACGAATTCGTTCTTAAGTTATGTGGAATTGAAGAAGCAAGCGAGGAAAGATATGGAATCTGAGCACGATGTTGAGAAAGGCGAAGATTTCAGCCCAGAGGATGAAGAAAACATCTCTAGTTTCTTTCAAGAAATCGAATCCATCAAAACCCTAATCGAAGAGATCACTCATCTCTTACTCGATCTCCAAAATCTAAACGAAGAAACCAAATCTACTCACAGCAACAAGATCCTCCGCGGGTTAAGAGACAGAATGGAATCAAACATCGTCTCAGTCTCTCGCAAGTCCAACACAGTCAAAGCCCTAATAGAGACTCTCGAGAAGACCAAGACGAGTTTCGAGGAAGGATCTTGTGTAGACAGGACCCGAACTTCGATCACCAATGGGATTAGGAAGAAGTTTAGAGAGACGATGAACGAGTTTCATCGATTGAGGGAGAGAATCTTTGCTGATTACAGAGAAGATCTTAAAAGGAAGTATTTTTTAGCGACTGGTGAAGAACCAAGTGATGAAGACATGGAGAAGATAATATCTGGTTCTGTTAAGACATTTGAAATGAAACCAGAGATGGATTTGAAGACGAGAGAGAGACATGAAGCAGTGAATGACATAAAGACAAGTCTTAATAGGCTTCATCAAGTGTTTCTCGACATGGCTGTCCTGGTTGAGACTCAAGGTGATCGGATTGATGACATTGAAGCTAACGTGGCTAATGCAGGAAACTTTGTGAGTGGAGGAACCAACAGTCTGCATTATGCTAATCAGATGAAGAAGAGGACGAAGCAATGGGTTATTTGGGTTTCAATTCTTGGTATTATCATTCTTCTTGTGTGTTTCATCTCCATGCTTGCTTCTCGTTAGATTTTTTCATTGTGTTTGGGGAGATTAATTTGTTATTTTCCTTCTTTTGAATTTTCTTTGATCGAACTTGGTATATTTTTCAAGTGTATTGCAATGTTTCTGACGATTATGAATGGAGACAAAAGATTGTAATTAACTCTAACTACTTAGAGATACAAACAGAATCAAACAATCTTTGATGAAACTGACTAAAGATGTAAGCGGGGACAAACAAGGAAATGGAAATGGAAATGGAAATGGAAATAGACCAAGTTTTAGAGCTGGTTAACTAACTTTTTTGTCTTATTTATTCAAGTATTTTATTTTGATCCGGTTTGATAATTTTCGTTTTTGCATAATCGGTTATAAAAATTTAGAAACTATTCGAGTATTTTAATATTTGGTTTAAATTGATTTCAAAGTTAGTTTAATTCAATTGTTATTTATCCAAATTATTCAAAAAATTTAAAAGTAATTGAATTACCTAAAAGACCCAAAACAACCAAAAAATATATAAAAAATATATTTATTTAATCTTAATGAAAGTTGGTTTAATATTGATAAATAAAATTAGAGATTTTTAATCAAAATTTGTTATTCTAGAATATTATTCAATAAGTGTTAGTCTACCCAACTTATTTTTTTTTGTCGGTAGAAAAAAGAAATGAAGATCCTTCAACACGGTGGAACCGTGTTGTAGATATCAATTCCTTCTATGGATCGACGTCCTAGCTTTGCCAGATTGTCTGCTCGGACATTTTCTCCGCGTGCGACATGTCAGAAGGTATATGGGCCCACTTATTGTCTCAATCTCTCTAACACCTCTAGCCTAGCTGAGAAGAGTGACCAATGGGTTGGGCGATCGATAATTTATAGTAGGTCAGTCGCGTCGGTCCGAAATTCTACATCTTTCCAGTTTTGTCGTACCGCTTCGTCCAGTGCCCATATGAGCGCTTCCAGTTCCGCATGTAGTGGGGATTATTGGCGAGGGATGCTCCTAGCCCCTTCAATTGCCATATCTGCTTCGTTCTCCTGGTAAACCCAACATATTCCAGAGTAGGTGTATGTCTGTGTCCAAGCTCCATCCGTGTGACAAACAGCCTATGGCTGGCCCCCGCTCAAATTTCGTTCCGCTCCGTAATTTGTCTCATCAGCCTGCCGTGCCTGCTTCCACGCAGTTGCCTCAAGGCGTGCGTGGTCGGTAATCCAAGACGGATCCATTAGCTTATTGGTAAAGACCATGTCATTCCGCACCTTCCAGATGAACCAGCATAACCACGAGTAAATGAGTTCCTCAAACTCAGGGGTCATCCGCCAGAAAAGATAATCAAAATTGTAGAATAAGGCATCAGTTGGGGAGTCCCTGGGGTTCACCGGGAGATTTTCCAGGGCCCAAGCTTGTCGCGCTGGTGGGCATTGAAATAGTATGTGATTTATCGTCTCCTTTTCCACACCACATATCAGGCACATAAGGTCACAATCAATCCCTCTAGTATGTAATCGGGTGGTTACTGCAATGTTTCCAATCAAAGCCTGCCAGAGGAAGTGTTTTATTTTAGGTGGGCACTTCACCGTCCAGGTGCATGCTAGAAGTGCATTGATGGTAGGGCCGTATTCCAGGCCGCCTGTAGGATCCAGGTACCGCCGACACGCCTCGTATCCTGATTTGACAATGTACTTGTCGATCTTCGTGAAGTGCCAAATGTCACTTATCCGGTTTGTAGTGCCATGATGGATGTATCCCTCGTATCAGGTCGATATCCTCCTCATCCATTATCGCTCGTAATAGTGGGTATCTCCATGTTTTTGTCACCGGGTCAATCAACTGATTGACGCAGAGCGGAGCGTAGAAGTGAGTTCCTATGCTCCGTGCGGGCCTCAGGCATTCGGCTGAGGTCCATGACTCGTTCCATGTAGATATGGAGTGTCCAGAACCCACCCGTTTGATACGCCCTAATTGAACCAGATGACGCATCGAGATTATGCTTCACCATCCGAAGAAGGGGATGCATAGCGTAGTGGTGCCATTGGGTCTCTCGCCCGATAGTACCGTCCCTTAAAAGCCCTCACAAATAGGGAATTCGGATGCTCGAGCAGCCGCCATAGCTGTTTTGCCAGGAGGGCGGTGTTAAAGTTCTCTAGATCGCGAAACCCCAAGTCGCCCTCGTCCTTTGATCGACGTAGCTTGTTCCAACTTCTCCAGCAGGTCCCTCGTTTCTACCCCGAAACGCTCCACCAAAACTGCGTAAGAACGATAATCAGCTTCTTTGTGGTAGTCTTTGGTAAACTAAAATAGGTCGTGATGTATGTGGGCAGGGCCGTCGCTACTGCCTTGACCAAGGTCTCCGGACCGTCGGTTGAGACGAATCTTGTCGACGAGCTCTCAATCCGTCGATGCAGCCGGTCTTGTATAAATGCACAAATTTTGCATGTAGAGCCTCCCAAGCATTCCGGTAGTCCTAAATAGGTTCTCATCTCGCCCTCCGCTTCGATTCCCGTATGTGCGCTCATTGTCGTGCGACATTCCTCTGGCACTGTATTGCCAAACTGGATCAATGACTTCGCTAGGTTTATCCGTTGTCCTTAGGCCTCCTTGAATCTCGCTAGTAAATCCATCAATACCGTGCATTCGGTTGGGAGCGCCTGGCAGAAAAATAGACTATCACCCGCAAACAAAAGATGGCTGACCCGTGGAGATTCCCTCGCCACTCTGATTACCGTGAGTTTCCTACGTCGCTCCGCCTCCNTTGGGAGCGCCTGGCAGAAAAATAGACTATCACCCGCAAACAAAAGATGGCTGACCCGCGGAGATTCCCTCGCCACTCTGATTACCGTGAGTTTCCTACGTCGCTCCGCCTCCTTATATTGGCAATCAACACCTCTGTGCAAAGTATAAACATGTATGGGGATAAGGTTCCCCTTGTTTGAGTCCTCGTTGTGGGGTGATGCGCCCTTTCGGTGTCCCATTTAGGAGCACCTGGTAGCTCACTATCGAAACACACTTAAGAATCCATTATGTTCAGATCTCCGTAAACCCATCTTACGTAGTAGTTCCGTCAAGAACTTCCATTCGAGTCGATCATAGGCCTTACTCATGTCCATTTTGATGGCCATGTATTTCCCACTGCATGCTTTGTTTGTCCTGAGGCCGTGAAATATCTCCTGCGTAATCAAGATGTTATCAGAGATGAGGCGACCTGGCACAAATGCCGATTGTGTTTTCGAGATTAGACCCGGTAGAATCCGTTTGAGGCATTGACACAATACTTTGGATATAATCTTGTATTCGACATTGAACAAACTTATTGGTCTAAGATCCGTCATGACTGTTGGTCTTTCCTTCTTCGGAATCAAGCATATATTAATAGTATTTAGGCGCAGGTCCATGCTCCCGTATATCAAGATTCCATTCACCACACCCAGAACATCAAGCCGAACGTGTTCCAGGCTTTCTGGAAGAACATCGCCTTCATGCCATCCGGTTCAGGGGCCTTTTCCGGGTGCATCAGAAAGAGTGCTTCCTTGACCTTTTCCTCTGTTTCCCGTTGGGTCAGCGTGGCGTTCATTTGTTTTATCACCAGCGGGTGGATATTGGCCAAGACATCCTCCATCTCGGTGCGCGATAATGATGTCTTGAAAATATCCTCGAAGTAGTCTATTGCCACTTCTTCCACTTCCTCTTCCGTCTCTACCCACCTCCCTGTTTTGTTTGTAGTCTAGAGATTCTGTTCGTTGCTCGCTTCTGCTTCGTCAATGCGTGAAATTTTTATGTGTTTTGATCGCCCTCTTTCAGCTAGAGGTTCCTGCTTTTCTGTTTCCAGTAGAGCTCCTCCTCCTTATATGTCGTCTGTACTCTTCGCGTCATCTTCCAAAGGTGTTCTCTCGTACACTAGGGGTTCGTCTGTGCCCGCTCTAGCGCCTTTATCCACCCAGCCAACTAAGTCCTGTCATTCTCTTCCAACATCTTTTGCCACCTTGCAATGGATGCGCGACAGTTATCCACTTTGTCTACGAATGTTCCTCCATTCCTGTCCTCCTCTTAGCCCCTCTGGATTGCCTCGAAAAGTCATTCCTTCCCTAACTAGTTCTTATCAAACCTAAAAGGGCGGCGGTTCCTAAATACTTTCAAACGCAAGATGGCTAAGATTGGTCGATGATCTGAGCCTATCATATCTTTGTATTCCACAAAGGAGACCGAGTATAAATCTGGAAGTTCGCGTTTGCTAGAGCTCTATCCAGACGGCAATGAACAATACCTCTGCTCCTATTCCCCCTCCATGACATTTCGTTTCCCTTGCATGGGAATTCTGATAGTCCGCATTGATTAATCATGTCATTGAATTCCGTAAAGGAGTTCTGTGAGCGAATTTGGCCCCCCTTTTCTCATGATTACCCATGATCTCATTGAAATCTCCGATGAGGAGCCAGGGTGTGTCCCATGTTGCGTTGAGGCAGAGGACGCGCTTCCACACCCTGGGACGGTGTGCCGATACGGGATCGCCGTATACAAAGGTCAATGCAATTCTCCTTCGTTGTAGGCAGAGTTCCACATCTATGAGCCTATTAGATTGGCCGAGGAATTTGACGTTCAAGCTGACCCGATACATAAGTGTTAGGCTCCCACTATGGTAATGCATTCATACCCAGATGAGCCTGACAGTCATGTACATATACGGTATATTTNCGAGGAATTTGACGTTCAAGCTGACCCGATACATAAGTGTTAGGCTCCCACTATGGTATGCATTCATACCCAGATGAGCCTGACAGTCATGTACATATACAGTATATTTTTTTGTCTCCATCAGGAAAATGATATCCGGGTTATTTAATCTCCACAGTTACCGTAGGTATCTAATAGTCCATTGATTCCCAAGACCATGGAAATTCCAACTAAGTATTTTCAGATCCATTTAAACACCTATTTTCACACATATTCTGGGTACCCCCCATCCTTGAAGTTTCCCAGGTTCAGGCTATCCGGCAATCCAGCCCTCCTCGGGCTCTCATTCTTGTCAAGGCCCACATTCCCCTCATGGGTCGATCCAAAGCGGTCCCCACCCATGCGGGTTCCGCCTCTGGTGGGTCCCTAGTTCCAAAAAATCCACAATAAATCCATAACACCATCCATTAAAAGCAGCAACAACAACTTGGATGGTATTGAGACCTCTAACAAAACCTAATAGGTCTCATAATACCCCAAAAGAAACCAAACAAAAGCAACAAAGGAGAAAGAAATAAAGGAAAAAGCATGAAAAATAAAACTCCATGGCAGGCCTGAGACCACTCCAAGCTCGTAGACGTCCTCGAACGCGATCGACTTCTTGATTTGGCTATCATCGGGAATGCTTGGGTTGGTTACCTCGGGGTGGATGCTCATCCGGCTTCCCACAAGTCTTCATCGGGGGTCGAATGGTAACTTGTCTCTGAGGTGACGCCAGGAGGAGAGCTGTCTTCTTGCGCGATCCAACCCACACCGTTAATCCCTAGGGTTTGACCTTCTTACCGGTTTCCTTGCTCTTTGCCTCCTCCACAGGCAACTGAATTGCCTTAAGCTGCTCCACTTGCTCGTCTTCTTCCTCCATAACCGTGTCCACCAGACTAGCCGTGTCCTCCTCTGGTTGCAGTGGGTCTTCCAGATTGTCCCCGACCATATATTCCTCCAGCTTTCGCTCGTACTCCTCCACCGTCTTCTCGTTTGCACGTTCTCCTGACTGCTGTGAGGTGGGTCCATCCTCGGCGGTTTTCTGTGGCAGCATCACCTCCAAAGTTACCTTAGCCAGATCCTCGGGTGGCGCCAGACTTGGGTGGATATGCGGATACTCCAGTGACTGTGGGGTCTTTGAAGCCACTATCTTCGAGTTAGCTAGATTACTCCCCTTCGTGTCAATGTGCAGCGGTGGAGAACACTGCTTGCTGCTTTCCCTGTTTATTGGTTGAGAGCTTCTTTGAGCATCTCCCATGAATCCCCCCTCGCCGCCCGAATATTTTCTGCTCCAGACCTTGTCGTTCCTTTCCTCCCTCTTGCCTTTGTGGTCCCTATCCATATCCCTATCCTCCCTATGCCTCGCCTCTGGCTCCTTCTGGGCCAGACTCTTGGTGAAAGGATTTTTTCTGACCTTTCCACGGGAATGTCTCGCGCTCGGTCTCGGGGTTGGGCTATGTTTGGAGCCTGAACTGGAGCCTTCTTCCCTTGTTTGGCTGTTTGCCATAACCGCTTTGTAGCTCGAGTGTGAAAACGCATAATCCTCCTTCTCTGGCTTGAAAAGGAATACCCCAACGTTTTCCTTATCTGTTCCACACACGTCTGTGTAATGACGGAGGCTGTAACACTTGGAACAAAACCCAAATAGGCGTTCATATTTGAGTTGCACCAGCACTTCCACTCCGTCAGCGAACTCCATATTTGTCTCGTATACCAAAGGCTTAAACCCATCCAGAGTAACTCTTACCCAACCCGCATCTGCATCAATGCCCTCACACTTCCCCAATCCCTTTCCGATGCACCAGAAGGTTGTGTCATCCCAAAACTGCAAAGGGAGCCCCAACACTTTGATCTAGAAGCAGATGTTAGATTGATAATTTGCATCCAACGAAGGCACTAACCGTGCTAACGCAAGCATCCATGAATTAAAGTGAAGCGGCTCCATACGCATTACTTCCTCAATATTCTCCTCCTTCCAAAAAGCGAACTGAAACCTGCCGAGACCAAGGTCGGTTTTCGTGACTTTATCCTCCAACCAGATTCTAGGAAGGTGATGTAGTGTATCCCCAGTCGGCTGTTTGACCGGATTCATGCACCGACCGATCACCATTTTGGAGAAGCGTTCGATGACATTTTTGCTGTTGAAGTTGGTGACTTTGATCCTTGTACGTTCCATCATCATGTTCGGTCTTTTCTCTCCTGATTTTGACTTCACGAGCGCACCTTAGTTCATCTCACATGTAACAAAGAAAACGTGAGCCGAGAGTAATTGAGCAGTAAATAAGATTGTTGCCACAAGAATGAGTTGATCCGTGCTCTTCTGAAATGCTATAGGGACAAATTTATAGGCCAGAAAGTTTCTCGGTTTGGCAAGATTCCACTTTGATTAATATCGTTTGAATTTTCGTTAGTG
>OVAO01003204.1:0-11544 GCA_900406285.1 Biscutella auriculata | reverse complement strand
AGATTAATCGCTTGGTCTTGGCGTTTCAAGACGTAATTGTTGCTGTTGCCAGATTCTGTGCACTTACAATCTCCCTAAGAACATCAATCTGAACATAACAAAAATAAATGACACATAGATTTGTTAACCCGGTTCAACTCATCATTGTGATACAGTGTACGTCTGGGACTTGATCAACCTTGACAATCCACTAAAATGGAAGAAGAATACAACTCAAAACCAGAGCTTAGTGTCTTACAATGAGGAGAAAAGAGAGAAACCCAAATGAAACAACTTCTAGAAAATTGAATATAAAGAGACAAAAGCTAGGGTTTTGGATATTTATACTCCTAGGTCTTACATGATAGCACACCCACTATGGCAATAAGAGTCTTTCCTTTTTATGCAAACCCAAATAACTTTATACCTCTTTCTTGGGTTCAATTTTAAACCGAAATCAAACCAAAAATCTTGAATCATCAAGGCTTTGATACAACTAAATCATATTTCTTATAGTCTCATTTGACACCCTTTTTCTTTGCTTGGCCTCACTGATCCAAACGATCTTCCTCGAATTGCGGTTCTTCCATACAGAGAGACATTCTTCCACCATTCTACCGGTAGTTTCTGTTATAGGTTTTGGAGCTGAAGTAAAAACTTGTTGAGAGACTTGATGAGCTGGTAGAAGTCGTTGTTGAGTTGGACAAGGTGTTATAGAAGGGAAATGGTTGTTTTGCTGTTTTGGCACATGTCGAGCTTTGAATGTCTATGTTATTTTGCGGAACGATCCATATAAAGTTTTGTAACGATCTGGAAAATATTATTCATAAAGAATCATTCACAAACTTTTTCTTCTCTTACCAGTGCTATCTTTTCTCTAAGTGCGTGTTCGTTCCTCATTGTTGCTTGGGTGGTTTCTATCATTTAAATCTTAGTTGGTAAGAGGTGGGGTCATGTTTTCGTTAACACTAGTCCATTGTGCATTTGATCTAGTGAGTAACCTTTTTACTATGTAACAGTTTTATCAGAGCTCGTTTTCCTCAAAATCAATGGGAGAAACGAGATCGCAAACGTTGCTGATGGAAGTGGTAGTATCGGAGGAGGAGGAAGCCGTAGGGTGAGGATCGATCAGATCTTGTATCGAACTCAAGCGTTGGAATCAGCGATTCCCGCCAACAAGCCTTGAAGAGGATGGAATGAATACTCCAAGACTCACAATAGGATACTATGACACTCCCACTGCTCAGTTCGCGATCAGACAAGGAGTGCAGTTAGCTCTAGTGGAGAGAAGAGATTTCGAGATCAAGACTGGTCTCATCAACTTGGTTCAGTAGCATCAACTTCACGGAATAGCTAGGGAGAACCCGATTCGACACCTCTCCAGATTCGAATTGATATGCAACACTACAAGGTCGAACGGAGTACCGGGAGATGCCCTGAAATGCAAACTTTTCGAGTTCTCCTCGGTCTATCAGAAATTGGGAAGAGTACAAGACTGCCTTTATGGGGCAATTCTATACTAAGGCTAAATCTACTCTATTGTGGAAAAATATCGCTAGCTTACAACATCTCACAATAGAGACCTTTCACGCTGCTTTCGATTGCTTAAAGCAGTATGTTGCAGACTATCCACACCATAGATTCAATGAGGTAAACATGCTCAACATATTCTATAATGGAGTTGCTGAGAAATACCAGAGCGCCTTAGACAAAACAAGCAATGTAGACTTCATGTCTAAGACTATCGAAGAAGCCATGACCTGATTGAAAACCTTGTAGCGAGCAACGCCTTTAGGGAAAACACATATGATAGAGGAACAGTTGGTTCCAAGCTGCACTCCAGGGAGATAGAAGAACTCAAGGCCTATGTAGCTCAACTCTCGAAGACGGATCATCGTACGATTGTAGTCAACGTTTTTGACAACCAAGGAGATGTGCAATAGTCAAATGGCAATGAGGAAACTACCAGAATAGGGGATACAACAACTACAAGAAACACCCAAACCTCTTCTACCAAAGCACCAACGTGGAGAACCTCGGGATAAGTTTTACCCACCTTAGAAAATTTTCCAAAGTAACAACAACCCAACTCAGTTTGATGGTAAAACGTTTTCTAGTAAAGCAAGAAACTTTGGGCAAAACCCTCAGCAGCAGCAGTACCAGGGACAACAACAGAACAATGGGGATTTTCAGCCAAAATAAACCCCCAACAACGACGGGGGGTACCAGCAAAACGGGCGTTTCAACAACTATGGAGGAAACCAACATATGTTCCAACAGCAATAAGCACCTGCATCCTCTGGAAAGTTCGAGGAACTAAAGTAGATGATGCAACAGATGGCTGCTTCCCAAGCTCAGACCACCACGACTGTCATTGCTCCTACAAACCACGTGACTTCCACAACAACAGAGCTAATAACTCATCTAAAAGCCTTCGACACTCAAGTTGCCTACCTCGCCTCGTCCATGAAATAACAACCTGGGGTTCTCCCAGGTAAATCTGAAACCCCTAGGGGTATTAACGTTGTCATTGAAGCTCGAAGACTCCCGAGAGCTTTGAGAAAGAATTGTAAGCACTTGTAAGAATACTTTGATCACTTGGAGCTTGACGAGGAGCAAGAACCTATTCATTGCATTCAAGCCTAAGACATGATCCAACTTAGAGGTGTTCAAGTGTGTACTCTTTTTCCTAAGTCGGGTTTTGTCCAATTGTGTTTCCTTGACCAGGTTTTAACGAGGCCGCTTGAGCACACCTTGATCCTAAGATTGTATAAAAAGGAGGTAAGACAGCGAGCCGATACCGGTCAAAACCACACCGGTATCCTAACCGGTACTATGCGGGCAGAAGAGGCAGAGACACTTGTACTGGTCACTACCTCACCGCTACAGGTGACCAGTACCATCACCTAAAGGAGTCGCAGTGCCGAAAGGAGTCGCAGTGCCATCTCATATCGGTCACAGTGCCGGTCCATCGTGACCGGTATCATTCACCCAGACAACTTCCTTGGACGAGATTTGATGCTTTCTTTAGGGTTTTATCTTAGTATTTTTTTTTTGCAACTATTTAAACCTTTGTTTCCCAAACATTTGCTCTTTAGCTTTCATTTTAAATTAAAAGAGAGAAACTTTCTTCATGGAAGCTCACTTTGAGAATGTGTCATATTTCTCAAAACCATTTGGTGTGTAAGATCCAAAGGTTTTCGAGGTGTATCAAGGGATTCTCCATCACCTTTGTCGTCCTATTCACTCCATTTACATACCTCATTTTTGTCACTTCACCCACCATCTCATTACAATCCATCTTCATCCCCATATTCACAATCCTCCACCACCATTGATGCCCCATCAAGTTATTTCCATGTTTCCATCTTGAAGTAGTGTTCGATCTAGCTAAGGGAGAGTATATCATGTGGTATCAGAGCTTCTTTGAGCTTGGATCCATCCAAATCAGGGAGCTCTTCATCTCTTGATTATCAATCTTTACTTTTGTTTCATAAAGTTTGCACCTTTTTGAATTTTTGAGATTTTAAGTCAAAGTTTGCACCTTTATCCATTTTGATCTTGTGATTTGTGTTTAAGTTGCTGAGATTAAGTTGTTAGTTCGTATCATTATATAAAAAAAACCCCATAAAGATTTGATCATTACCATATTTTGTAGTTTTGTAGTCATCCACATGAAAACCTAAAAAGGTTCATTTCCCTTTCATTTCTTGCATCATTAGTATTTAGGGCCTTCCATTTGCTTGTTTTAGTGGTAAAGTTTGAGTCTTTTCAAGTTTTGGTGACTGATTTTGTGAGTTGGTTTGTGTGTTCTTCGTGCAAGGTGAAGAAGAACAAGAGTTGTAGGTTCGAGAAGCAATACATGTCATGATACACCGGTCATATAATCGGTATTGAATCACAAAAGTGGACAAGACATCAAGCCCAATCGGTACCTCATCCCGTTACGCATCCACCCTGGTCAGCTGCCACCAGTACTATACAGCGGTAAAGACTCGCGAAAGTAGACAAAGAGCTTAAGCCTGGTCCTCATTTCTTTCACTGTCTTGGGAGTTGGCCATCCTCTAATAGCTTTGACATTTTCTTCATCAACTCTAACTCCTTCAGCTCATACAACAAAGTCAAGAAAGACTAGGTTATCCATTTCAAAAGAGCCCTTAGCCAAATTGTCATAGAGTTCTTCTTTCCTTAGCAATTCTGGAACCGATTCTAAATGATTAGCCTGCTAATCTAGGTTCTTGCTATAAATCAAGATGTCATCAAAATAGATCACAACAAACAAGCCTATGTATACATACATTTATTGCTATTAAGATGTATTAATTTGTACAAGTTAGCATAAATTAAATATATGTATCCACTTTATTGAATATACAAGTTAGAGCAAATTGATAATGCTATTAAGATGTATGTTGATTAATCATATGTGATCATATATTTAAATAATGATATTGAGATGTATGGTGATACTCTTATAATTACTTTAGACCTTATACGTAGATCACATATTTGATTAATCATATATGATCATGTGTAATATAATATATATCTGAATATTACTTGTATATTTGAATATTCATTTATTAATCCATTTTTTAAATAAATGATCAGATATCATTTGAATATCAATGAAATTATCAACAAATAGAAATTAATTAAACAATAACTAGGATCACATTTTATTTAGTCTTGGTTGTTGATAAGATTATATCTAATGGTCCAAATTTTCCTATGGGTCTAATTCGTTAATCTATCGACACTCGGATCATCATCTTCTATTGTTGATTATAATCAATCCAATAACTTAGATTAATCCGACCTTGTAACGAGTTCAACCAAAATTAAATCACAACTAATAAAATTCATGGGTATTTAGGTTTGACACAGCTTCACACCCAAAGCCCACAAGCGTAATATTTGGGGTTTTAATTCAATTAAGATCTTTATTTATACAACGTAACTTGACCGTATTTGAAACAGAAACAAAAGTCAACCGTTAAAGACAAAATTAAAATCTATGATTCATTGTTTAATATAATGTAGCCCAAAAACTTAGCTAAACCCTAGTTGACAATGCTATTGAGATGTATGTTGATTAATCATATATGATCATATATTTGAATAATGTTATTTAGATGTATGTCAATACTCTTACAATTACTTTAGACCTTACATGTAGATCACATATTTGATTAATCATATATGATCATATATAATATAATATTTTCATATCTAAGTATTACTCGTCTATTTGAGTATTCAATTATTAATCAAATATTTGAATATACGATCAAATATCTGAATATTAATGAAACTATCAACAAATAGAGATTAAACAATAACTAGGATCAAATTTCAATTATTCTTCGCCGTTAATAAGATTCGATATAATGGTCCAAATTGTCCTCCGATTCTAATTCGCTAATCTATCGACACTCGGATCATCATCTTCTGTCGTTGATTACAATCAATACAACAGCTTAGATTAATCCGGCCGTGTTACGAGCTCAACCAAAATTAAATCGCTACTAATGAAAAAATACAACGCAACTCGGCCGAATTTGAAACAAAAGTCAGCCGTTAAAGATAAAATTAAAATCCGTAAATTAGTCTTTGATATAATGTAGCCAAATAACTCAGTCAAACCCTAATTGACAATGCAATTGAGATGTATGTTGATTAATCATATATGATCATATATTTGAATAATGTTATTTAGATGTATGTTGATCCTCTCACAATTGCTTTAGACAATATATTAGATCCGATATTTTATTTATCACAGATGATCATATATTTGAATTCTAGATCAAACGTTGTCTAATTCATATTAAATCAAATTACATCTCCATAGCATTATACAAATATGCGATCTAATGTATTATATCTAGATGTTTATTGATCATCTGCTTTAGACAATACATTAGATCACATATTTTATTATCATAGATGCTCATATATTTGAATTCTAGATCAAACATTGTATAATTCATATTAAATCAACATACATCTCGATAACATCATACAAATATGCGATCTAATGTATTATAAGCGAATTCATATTCATTTATTAATCAAATGTATTCTAACTAATATAAAGTTACTCAAATTTAAGGTAAACAATATAATTTAATTCATACTTAATATTACTTGTATATTTGATTATTAATCAAATTATTAACAAATAGAGATTTTACAATAGCTATAATCAAATTGATAAACAATCCAACGACTAAGTTCAAACCAGAATTACTCAACCGTAATTAAACCATAAGTCAACCGTTGAAGAAAACTCATACTCCGTAAAACAGCCTTAGATCGTACCACAATAAATCAGCACACTAAACCCTATGTTCTAAATAATATTAGCACAATATCGTAAATAGTATTTTTAAAATATTAACCTTATACCATAAATATAATATTACAAGTTGATATGTCTTATTACGTAGCTATGATGTCCTATTAGTCAGCTATTAATGTCTTTGTATGTTTTTATAATTAACTGACCGTAATAAATCCGTAAATCAATAAAATTAGTCTAATATAATATAAAAATATAATCAGTATATCACTTTGAAGAATACAAAATTAAAATGTAATCCGTAAGCTAATGTCGTACTATGTGGCTATGATGTCTTATCACACAGTTATTACGTCGTATTACGAGGCAAATGATGTCTTATTACTTACCGAGGTAAGTAATTGAAACACTGTCATTTTTACAAACGTAACAGACGTAATTGTACTTCCTATCTAAGACATAAATACAGCCGTAAATCAGCTATAACTATGTCTTTAGCCATTTAGGACAATTCTAGTCTATAAGTCAGCTAGTAGAGACAATTCTACTGTGTAAGTCAGGTGATTTGTATACTAATTTGTCTTTCACGGCTGTGTTATAATAGTTGTTACGACTGAGTCACCTTGCCTTTTACAAGCGGATTTACATATCTTAGTTCGTCTCCAATGTGATTTACTGATTATATTTGATTACATGACGGAGTTATATTAGTTGTAACGGCTAGGTTCGAATACTTTATTTCAATCATGATATTACAACTGAGTTACTTTTGACGATTGATTTATCGATAAATCTTATGTTATTACGGCTGACTTATTATGTTATATGACTAGCTTACTATGTTATACGACTGGCTTATTATGTTATTACGGCTGGCTTATTATGTTATTACGGTTGAGTTCAAATAATATGTTTCTAGAACATCACATTGCTTTCATACATATTACTACAATAACTACAGAAAAGAAGAACAATAACATTGTCTTTTCATCACACGTCGTTCCATTTTATCAATCTGGCTATGAGACTAATAAAACAAGTCATTATGCAACTCTTCAATTCGTTGGAAATTCTGCCATGTGAATTCCTTAAGCTCTTGTTGCTTTAATTTCCTCCTCCAAATCGAAGAATCGATTGCGTATCTTTTCCAATTTCTTCTTTATCTTTGTCAATTCATTATCGACTCCTTTGTCCACCCATTTAAATACATGTCTGTCATTTTTCAACTGTCAAATACAAACAAACCATAAGAATTCATGACAACATGTTCTATTTTACGCATGCATTAACATATCATAAGGTAACAATCCCAATCAGGCACTTAACCAATTTTGCATTAACAATATCAACTTTATTCCATCATACCTTATCAGTTGCTGCTAAAGATCATCGATATAACCTTCGATATGGATCCTCAACCGTTTGCGAGGTCCTAACAACGATGTCATTGCCACACCAGCAAGTCTTTGGAACCTGCTAGCCCAAACCACTCGATGCTGAAACCTGCGAGGAATTTGGAGCTTGCGAGGAACTTTCTAAGATGTCGGACATGTCTACTTGGGAGAAAACGTTTTTGGGTGGGTATGATATAGTAAGAAATTTTTTTCTGTTTATATATGAAGTTGTAATATTATATTAATATAGTGTTCATTTGAATATTTTATTATTTAAATAACCTAAATAATAGTAATAAAATACTTGTTAAGATGTCATATTACGAGGCTATGATGACTTATATTACGTTACCGAGGTAGAGTACGTCTGAGCATTAATAACTTATTAAACGAGATTTATTAAAGACGTAGATATAACGACCCTCCGATAATGCTCAAGAAATGTCGCTACGACCATCTCCAATGGTTGCCTCTATTTGACCCTCTAAAACTAGAGAAGAGATTTGCTCCAATGGTCATATCTATTTCTTACTCTAAAAAAATAATTTTAAGTATAATAGTTGATGTATAACCACAACATAATATATGACACAACCACATCATAATATATAGAAACTAACTGAGCCACAACATAACATATAACCTAGTCACATCATAATATCTAGAAACTAACTCAACCACATCATAATATTTAGAAATTAACTCAGCCACACCATAATATATAACCCAACAACATCATAATATATAGAAACTAACTCAGCCACATCATAATATATAACTCAACCACATCATAATATATTGTGTGGAAATGATGACTTATTACGTTACCGAGGTAGAGTACGTCTGAGCATTAATAACTAATTAAATGAGAACTATTAAAGATGTAGATATAGCGACCCTCTGATAATGCTCATGAAAGGTCACTAAGTTATCATCTCTTATTTAAGATGGGTGTATAAAAAGGGTATTACAAAGAGTTCTCATCTCTAAATCAGTTAAGAAAAAATGGCGAAACGTATTCCAAATAACTATTTCGACGAAAGCTACTGCAGTTTCCGATATGTGTATATTTTGATGGTTTTGCATATTGTGCATGATTCCCCATTTCGGGTAAGGAGGAGACAAAGGCGAGGAACCGAACAGAAACCAAGCAAAAGAGGAGCAAAGAGGAGGCAAGGGCCACCGACCAACCCACACCGGTGGAGCCGACCGGTGGTAGTCCCGACAAAATCCATCGATCGTGAGGGAAGACATGGCGTGAGCGGTGGAGACCCACACCGGCCAGGGCATGTCAATGTCTTGACCGGTGCACTTAATCTGGGACAGAATATTCTCTAGTCCAATCTCCTTTTTTTGAGATGTAAATTGGCTAACTATATAAAGGAGCCAATAACTAAAACCCTATGCACATTTTTATCTTTAGTTTTTTTTAATTTAGAGTTTTAGATCTAGGTTTTCTCCACAACTCTTTGTGAGAAACACTTGGTGATTTTCTGTTGCAATTCTCTTATTTTCTTATTCTTTGTGTTCTTGTTGTTTTCTTTCACCTTATTCTAAATCTCTACTCTCAATAAGTTTAGAAATTCCTTAGTGTTCTAAACATGTGTTGTGAGTAGTCTCTCTTAACTTATGGATTAGGGTTAGGAATAGGCTAAATAGATGGCTAAACTGGTTTAGGGTTTAATAGTTCAATTATCCTCAATATATTCATGTTCTTAATGCTAGAGTAGGGACAGCTAACTTAATATAGATCTTAGGTAATTATCACTCGAGAGGTGTTTTATAAAGTGCATGAACAAATTGAATAGATTGTTAACCGATTCTTTCCTAGAGATTGTTTGATTGACTGTTACATAGGATTGAGTTTAATGCTTTCTAAATTGTTTCTTTCCAAGAGATTGTGTAGTAGCATGCTTAGGAAAAAGATCTTTATCACGAGAGTGAACTGATCTGAATTTGAAATCCTTTGACAGAGGATAAACCTAGAGTGAATTAAACCGTTTATGATACATAGCCGTACGGAAAGAAACGCTCTTGGAGAGGTGGCGGCGGATGGTTACCGATTGAGGTACGACCGACTCGTTGATCTCTCAATCCCTGCGTGGAAATGTGACCAAACTGAATGAGACTCTGAATGTGACTAAAATAAGAGATTCAGTCGAGAGAGATGGAAGGGAAAAGCCATTTTGGTCGGAGAAGGATTTTAAGGGTCGCCGGGTATGGTCTTTTATGGTAATGCCGACCGTACATGAGAAATGAACGTTGGACTCTGTGACCAGAACGTCTTCAAAGTCGTCGTCCTTTGGTGAGTCTCTCCTTAAGGGTAAATGGTTAAGATCGAGCGAGAGACTTGTGGAGAAAGGCGGAATCTGGACGAAGAGTGATGATGAGATGGTGCTAGTGCGGCAGGTACGACCTTGCCGTCCGTACGCGAGAAACGTGTTTGCTCTCCTTCGACCGTTTGATCTCCAAACGTGAAACCCTTCGGTGGATATGAATCTTGGTAAGAATAACGGGGAATGATCGTGACAAATTGGGGAAAGGTCGAGCTTTGGACGATGGAAACTTTCAAGCTTAGAACGTCGTCGACTGCAGCACGAGAGAACTCGATGGTGGAGCAAACGGGAAATGAAAGGCGAAAGGAAGTGGTTTGGATATGACACACCAAACCTTGTAATCCTAAGGGATATGACACACCCTTAGGTCGAACTCTCAAGAGAGAAAAATCTCATCTTTTCTTGAAAATAGTTTGGAAGTTCTAAGGTGCTAAAACGGTTACAATTGCCTTTAAATAGTCCTGCTTGCAACTCAAACAAAACCCTAAAAGGGAAACACATAATCAAAACGCAACGCATAAAGGGTAAGAGCTAAAGACGCTTCTCAACGTCTATATGTACGGATACCTTCAAGGCGCGCCTTAGCCGCGACCGCTCGAGTTAGGTCTAGTGCAATGGGCCTCGTCAAACCTCCAACGAGTAAACCCAGTGGAAAAAACCTCGTTGGTAGGAAGAGTACCCCTAAGACCTCAATTCGTCTCCAAGTGATGGCAATGAGTATCAAGCTCTTCTAAGGTCATTAAGATGGATGTTGACATTCTTCTAGCTTGAGCACGAGTCACTGGTCTAGTGGGAGCTTTAAGGCTAGTCTCTACATGGTCAGCTTCCTCATCAAGATTAGGCACCCGTGTATCATCCCCTCCTTCTTCAAAAGGATTTGACCTCAAATCCGAGGGACCTTTCTTGTATGCAATGACATAAGGGAATATCTCTATGAACTCTACCCATCTTGTTTTTCTTCTATTAAGCTTTTGTTGACCCTTCAAATGTTTCAATGATTCGTGATCCGTATGTATGACAAATTCTTTAGGCCTTAAATAGTGTTGCCATGTTTGTAAGGCTCAGACCAATGCATAGAGTTCTTTGTCATAAGTCGGATAGTTTAATGTAGGACCACTAAGCTTCTCACTAAAGTAAGCTAAGGGTCTCTTTTCTTGCATAAGGACAACTCCTATTCCAAAGCTGGAGGCATCACATTCTATTTCGAAGGTCTTGGAGAAGCCTGGGAGTACTAGCAATGGTGTGTGGGTTAGCTTCTCCTTCAAGGCTTGAAATTCCTTCTCTTGAGCATCCTCCCACTTGAAACCAACTGTCTTCTTTACTACTTANAATGGTGCTGAAATCTCTTACAAACCGTCTATAAAAGCCGGCTAGCCCATGAAAACTTCTAACTTCACTCACTGTCTTGGGCGTTGCCCATTGTCTTTTAGCTTTTACCTTCTCTTCATCCACTCTTACCCGATCAGTTGAGAATACAAAACCAAGAAAGACTAGGTGATCCGTCCCAAAAGTGCATTTAGCTAAGTTAGCA
>OVAO01003203.1:0-11544 GCA_900406285.1 Biscutella auriculata | reverse complement strand
TTAATCAACGTGAAAAACCCTTAAACATCAAATATTGAGGAACGGAGGGAGTATAGAAAATCACGTTTTTCTCCGGATAATCAAGTTTTCCCCAATAAAAACACAAAAATTAATTTATTCCACGAAAATCATGTTTTCCCCATGAAAACTTAGAAATCAAGTTATTCCACGAAAATCACGTTTTTCAAAGAAAATCACGGAATATCACACCCCCCCCTAGAAAAACACGGCAAATCACGTTTTCTACCGAAAAACACATTTTCCTCAGAAAAACATGGAAAATCACGTTAATCCACGAATATCACGCTTTTTCTGGAAAATCACGGAATATCACGTTTTTCCGTAAAACACGAAAAAATCATATTTTTCCCCCGAAAAAGAAAAACACAGAAAATCACGTTTTCTCCCTGAAAAACACGGAAATCACGTCTTTTCCGAAGAACCCTTAAAATTGACGTAATTTTTCGATAAACTCGAAAAATCACGTTTTTTCCACGAAAATAATTTTTTCCCAAAAAAAATACAGAAATCACATTTCCCTGAAAAATGTGGTTTTCTGTGTTTTCCAAGAAATTTTTTTTTTTTCCGTATTTTTCCGGGGAAAACATGATTTTTTAGGGAAAACATGATTTTCGGGAAAACGTGATTTTCCGGGAAAAACATGTTTTTTTTAGTAATTTCCTGGGAAAAATATGTTTTTTCGTGGATTCCCGGGAAAACGTGATTTTCTGTGTTTTTCGGGGAAAACATGATTTTCTGTGAAAAGCGTGTTTTTATTGTTTTCCGTGTAAAACTTGAATTTCCCTGTTTTCTGGGAAAAACATGATTTTTAGTGTTTTCGTGTAAAACGTAAATTTTCGTGTTTTTCGGGATAAACATGATTTTTCTTGTGTTATTTGCCGAAAAAACTATGCCACTCTATAATTTTATCTGAGATTCACACTGAAGTTTTTGTTTTAATTTAAAATATAATTTAGATCATAAAATTCTTATTAAACATACATTCAGATATATCTTCCAAATGCACACAAACATAAATACATCCAAATGGTCCATCAAGATGCATCTCAAAAAGCGAACATCATCTAAATGGATCATTCTTATGTATCTTCCAACTGTACAAATGAACAAGACCTTAATGTAGGTTGGAATAGTGATTAGTTGAGATTAATGATGGAAGATTTTAATGACATAAAATGTAACGAGGAAAAACAAGGTGGTCCTTTGAAATCAGAATGTTCTTTCAGGCTGTTTCGTAGACTCCTTAATGCCTCTGGTTATCATGATATTAAAGCCACTAGAGCCAATTTCACTTGGAATGGGCATCGTCAATCCCATGTTGTAAAAACAAGAATTGATAGAATTGGTGCAAATGCAGAATGGCAGGGTAGTTTCCCGATAGCTCATGTGCAATTGTTAAATTGGGAAGGTTCTGATCATTGTCCTCTATTACTATCAACGAAAACTCGAATTTGGAAAGGTACCAAGCTCTTTCGCTATGATAACAGATGGAAATATATGCCAGAAGTTCAGCACGTTGTAAAGGAAGCATGAGAAGAAGAATGCAGCCATCCTCCATCAGTTCATTTTCATAAGGTTCTGACAAGATTTAGAGGTCGCTTAACCTATTAGAAATCTCAACATTGGTTGAATTCTTGAATTCTGGAGTTGAAAAGGTTGCTACATGTTAGCTTACCAAACGTTGAATCCAAATTTTCAATCTATAGGTATGCTAAAGAGAGAGCTAAGCTTAGCTTTATAAAATGGAAGAGGATCATTGGCATCAGAAAAGTTGAATTCAATGGTTAAAATCTGGAGATGGAAATACTAGGTTCTTTCACCATAAAACAAAGCAGCGCCATAATTATTACATAATCAATACTATCTTGATTCAAATGGAAATTTGAAATTTAAGGAGTTGGAGATTCATAATGTGATAACGTAGTAAATTATGGACCTGTTTAAGACTGAATTTGATGCAACTCTAGATGCTTCTGACCTTCTTCAGATTATACATCCTAAGATTTCAGATTCAATGAACTCTTAGTTAACAAAAGAGGTGAATGAGGATGAGATTTATGCGACTTTTATGCAAATAGATGAGAACAAAGCAGGAGGCCCTGATGGCTTTAATGTAGGGTTCTATAAGCCGATCAGCTTGTGCAATGTGACTTATAAGTTGATCTCAAAAAATCTTATCAAATAGATTAAAGTTATGGCTTAATAGTATTATCACTAAGAACCAGTCTACATTCATTTCGGGTAGATTCATAACCGACAACATTTTAATAGCTCATGAGTTGTTGCATTCGCTACATACTAGAAAGCTATCTCATTCGTTTATGTCTCTTAAATTGGATATAGCCAAGGCTTTTGATAAGGTTGAATGACGTTTTGTGGATTTGATGTTAAGAAAGCTTGGTTTTATAGATAAGTGGAAAAACTAGATAACGGGATGCATTACTTCGACAACGTATTCAGTTTTGATTAACGGAGCTCCTTCAGAAATGATTCACCCCACGTGTGGTATTCGCAAGGGACCCTTTATCCCCATATATTTACTTGCTATGTACATAAGGTTTTTTTTGTCAACATGCAAATCACCCTTTATCACTCTCTTTATATCCCAAAATTACGTGGAACGAGGATCGAACTAACGATTTCTGGGTGACAAGCCAAGCACCAGAACCAACTGAACTAGAAGGGCTCGTCGTACATAAGGCTTTTAGATCTTGCTTCAGTCAACGGTGGTAAAGAGTGATTTACATGGCATGAAAGTTAGTAGAACCATCTATCAATCTCCCATATGCTCTTTTCGGACGATTCTTTGTTGTTCTGTCAAGAAAATGCTAACAAAATGTTATTGAATGCAATAATCTTATGTATGTACTTAGGAAGTATGACTTATTATCAGGTCAGCAAGTTAACTTCATCAAGTCTGTTGTAACGTTTTCAAAGAGGGTTGAAGAAAGCGTTAAGGCAGAGATAAAGAGGTTAAGAAGTATCTCTAGTTCTGCTAGTTTTGGTAGATATCTTGGGCTACTTGAGTCTGTAGGTTAGAATAAAAGACAAACCTTAAAGGTGTTGATCAAAGTCGTTGCAACCTCTTTATCCATCTATAGTATGTTTTGTTTTTTTGTCAAGATCTACTGTTCAGTTTATTACAAGAGTTATCAGAAAGTTTTGGAGTTCGTCAAATCCAGATCACTGGAACATATCTTGGGTGGCTTGGTCTAAAGTAATAAATCCAAAATCTAGATTTGATCTTAACAGATTGGTTCCTGGCTCACTAGAACTAGCTTTCATCTTAACATGGCGACTGTGTAAGAATCGAAATGAAATGTTGTTTAAAGGTATGCAATGGTTTATCTCTGAGACAGTTAACAAATCTTTGGTGGATTATAAGTCTTTCATTGTTACCAATGCTACATAAAATAATCCACACAGTTAGCTTTTCACGGGTTCTTATTGTGTTAAAGCTCCAGTTTTTGCTTGTAAAGGGCTTTGCAAACTGTTTGGCAGATTGGTTAGCTACAACTGCTAGACGTTTAGATCGTAAGTATGTAATCACTTGTTCTCCGGTTTAGTTTGTTAATAAAGTTGTGATTTGTGAACTTTTGTGGTTGGAAACAAAAAAAAAAACTGAACTTATTATCATATAAAGTCCCATATCGATTCTGTTTTCTTTCAAGTCCCATATTAAAGCCCATGAATATTCCTCTTGTAAGCCCAAATATAACTTGGTAAACATATAAAGTTTGTCGGCGTATTGACATACGAAAGTTTTTTTTTTGTTTTTTGATCGAACTTACTTCTATGAGAAAGCATTGCGTCAGTATATACACTGGGATATGAAAAAAAAATTACAGCGTAAAAGGTAACCAAGAGAATAGAGGTTGCAAACAATGCAAACGCCTTTAATTGGCCAGAGAATTCGCTTCCATATTTTACTCTTGTCGGATATATTTGAAGTAGAAATTGCATTGTTTAGCTATCCGGATGATGCGATGAAGAATGAGTTTGAAGGGATGATGATGAAGTTTGCTGTAACAAGTACGAAAAAGTTCGAGTGTAGTTTTTGAATCGGTATGGATCAACGTGTTGGCAAGACCCAGTTGCCAGAGATGTTGAACAGCATATAACAGGGATTCGGTTTCTGCTTCGACCGGTGAATTTGTAGGCTTCAAACTACCTCAATTCCAGGTTATTACCAAATCGGAATTTGCCGGTTTTAATATCCATCCAATTCCGGTAGGATCATTATTTGAGCTTCAAGAAGCATCAGACCAGCAACGATATGAGAGAGAATTAAGTGGATCATGAGAGATACATGAGGGAATAGGTGGAGCAAGTATTGGGACAGAAGTAGTGGGTGATGCGGAAGGTGGCACAGTTGGTTAAATGTTCTGCAAGTTAGCAGAAGTCTATGCTTTATGATTTGATAGAGCTCGCCAGATTGTCGTTGGTATACTATTTCTGTAAATTTCGCATTACATATGAAAGTTAAAATTGATCTTTTTCTTTTATCTTTTTACTTGATTAAGTTATTTCTTACAATATTTGGGTAACCTTATCTTATATATAAAAAGAAACAAAAAACACACACGTTTTGGATTTGAATTGGAAAGTAATAAAATTTCTAATATTGACAAAATATGTCTCATGATTTGACATCAAAGACTTGAGAAATTGCAACCTGCACGTGTTGTTTTGTATGCTTCAATCCATAGAAAATCTTACTTACTAACCTTTTTTTTTACCTTGCCAGAAACTTGAAAATGATTTTTAATGGGACATCACTACCTCAGGCCTTAGCACTAGGAATCGTGTAAATTTCTTTAAGCGATCAAAATTTTCAAAATCATTTAATAATACCATTTTGCTTGTGCGACTCTGTCTTGTTCTTTTTCTATATATTTTATCTTTTATTTTTGGAGTAAAATGTTGGAATTTAATACTTTTTTTATCATGATCTTGAGGGAAGATTAGTATGATAAACTTGGATTTAGGAATGATTATTGTTTTGTGTGATAATTAGGAGTGGGAGTAGTCAAATGGTTGGAAATTTTTGGAGACTTGATGAGATAAAAACAGTAAAGTGATAAAATTTGCAAACTAATGTTCATAAGACTTCCACTAAAAAGCTTTTTTTATGTGTTGAATATGATGTATGATGTTAAACTATATATCATCTTCTTTTTTTAGATTGCGTGTATTAATATTCCACATATATTCATATTTATCATTAGGCCGGGATAAAAAAGCGGAATTCAAAAAAATAATTTGAATCTGACTTAGATATATAAGGATCGAATTCGAGGAAAAATTCGAATGGGTACTAAATTTTAGAACCTGAAAAACCGAATTCGAACTTGACCTAGTCCGAAATATTTTGGGTATCCGAAAAACCCGAACCTAAACCTAGATATTCAATATTTTTAAGTATTTTTAAAACTATGATATAATTTTTAATGTTCAATATTAAAATTTTAGTTATTTAATATATTTCAAATGTTTATTCTCAATTTTATGTTTAGTTTTTGTATTTTATGATGTATTTTAAATGAAAATAGTTTACATTTTTATATTTATTAGTATTTCGTGTGCTATTTAATATATTTTTTTGTTGAAAATACTCAAACCCGACCCGAAAAACCCAATTTAACATTCATGTTTAAAACCAACTTGAACATGAGTAAAATTGAATCAAACCAACATCGAAATATTTTTAACCCCAAATGGTTTCTAAATCTATGAATCCTATTAATCGAAACCCAAATAAATACCCGAATATCCAAATTCGAATAGACACCTGAATGTCCTAACTTATTTATCCTCTTTTTCATTAACCTTGTCAAATAAGTCGCTGAATTATACTGATTTTGTCAAAAATGTATTTTTACATTTATCAAAATTGTTGAACGGTATATAAAACACAGATAAAAACGAATTCTAATTAAGATAATAATCAAATTGAAACTTAAACTAAAAGGTAAAAGCTAAATAAAAAAATAAAGAAAGAATCCACACAAATATTCATGTTGAAAATATATTTTGCGAATTATATATAGGATTATCTATGAAGATTATTGTAGATTTCCCTAATTAATAAAATAATTATAAAGAACTTAAAAACAAGCAATTTAAGCAACTATTTTTCATCTTAAGATATTCTCTTTCTAATATTTTCTACTTTCATTTTTAATGACATTGCTTATTATTTACAAGTTCATCGAAATAGAGTTTTTATTAGTATTAGTTCATGTCGAACCTGCTTCTTATATCTTGAATTCATTTCGAAATCATCTCTAATAGCTCAATTTTAATTTGGATCGGATAATAGATGCACATCGCCAATAGAAATTAGGATGCACGAAAGTGTTGATTTGAGCCATATATGTAACAAGAAGTTGTGCTAAAGAAAAAAAGGAATTTAAATGCTTTCTTCTCAAAATATATAAATCTGGAGCGATGGGCATGGCTCTAAATATCCCAAACATACCATAATTAAAAAAAATTAATCCAAAAAATAGTAAAATATTTGTTAAAAGTAAAATTAAAAACTTTATATATTTTGGCCTCTGAGTTTGGAGATTAAACGTTGGAGGCCTCTGAATTTGGATAATTAATTTCATTGTGGTCATTGTCTTTTATTATGGTTAAATAGGTTTCGAGAGTATTTAATATTTTAAACAGCGACTTGTGAAACTTTATAAAATACGGCGGAGAATAAAACGGTATTTATAGGTTATTTAAAAACGACGTGTCTTCTTAAGAAACTAGAACAATTTGTGTAAATAAGTTCAAAAAAAAAAAGAAGTTCCTTGTGGAGTACAATATTTTTTATCTTTGATTATATCTTTTGAATAACATTGTTGTCTTTGTTGAATTACGAAACTATGGATGGGTCATGAGATTTGAATATTAAGATAAACATGTTATACACAAGTAATTTATAAAATTTAACCTATATGAACCCAAAAACAACTAGTAGAGATAAGAACTAAAGCATTTCGAAGAAGAAGTAAGTAGATAAGGCCATGAAAGGCTTTGAAGAGTTTGACTTTGACTTATGCCTAACTTCTGATTTATCTCATATGGTTACTTCATATTGCGCACACGAAACTATATCCAATCACCATTAATTAATGTTTAATTAAATAAGATTATTATAGTAAGGTTTGATTTGATTCATTGCTTCTTGTGTGTTTGTTTTGTGATGTGTACCAACTTCACACTTCTCCATTATTAACACCACGTAGTCTCTTGTTAATCCAGAACACTTAGTACAACTTTTCTTTGTCTTATTAGTTTATAACTTACTACTTTAGCTTGTTTTGGGGTCAGTCTTATCTTTGCAATTCTCCAATTGTTATGCTACAAAATATATTATTTGTTTCATTTTTTATTTGCTAAAATATATAAAACTAGTATAGAAATATGTTCGGTAATAAGAATGTGAGTTTGTTTGAACAAATGAACCATAATTTGGTTTCAAATATATTTGTAATGGTAATTTTATTTCTATAAATTGTTATTTTGTTTTAATTTTGTATTTAAATTAATACACTGAAAAAAATATGATTAATATCTGAGATATGTGATTCGAGACATAACTGGTACCACTAAGCTATGAGACCCCATGTAGTTAGATCGTAGTCTATTACATATTACAATGATGTTACTTTTAATAAATAAAAAATATTTGGTGTCTTTGCTTTCTTAAGCAATCCAATTATAAATTGTTTGTTTTAATCCACTTTTTTCTTGTTCTGAATGTGATTCAACCAAGTCATGTGTTGCTAAGTAAAACAATACTCTTTTTGTTTCATTTTAAATAATGTTTTAGCCAATTTTTTTTGTTTTAATTTAAATGAAGTTTTAAGTTTTCAATGTAAAATTAATTATATTTTTCATTTTTTAATTATTTATATTTTACAGATTAAATTTTGATTGGTTGATTTGTAGTTAGGTAAGTGATTAATGTTTTTTTATTTTTAAAAATATGAGAAAAATTAATGAATTATTAATATGTGTGTCAAAACCTTAAACATCTTTTAAACTGAAACAGAGAGAGTATTCAATTAAATTTTCAAAATTATTTATTTAATATGTAACATCCAATTTGAATGCAAGTGAACTCAATTCAATTCACTCTGATAAAAAAAACCATAACTCGAAATTCAAATTTAACTCGACCAACAAAATATTAAATTGAAATCATATTAAAATATTAAAATATATGAATAGATCTTACTTTAAGATAATTTGGGTCTTAATAAAATCTGAATTGAAAAAAAAAACATGAATTAATATTAAAATATTCCAAACATAAAATTTAATCATTGAATATTTTTTAAATGACTGATATAGTAAATACTTTTTAATGAATAATTGATTGAGGACAAACTAAAGAAGACAAATATCTATTGATCACGCGTGTGGCGTGAGCAGGTGCGTGCGCAAGCGTAAGCAATGGATCATCAAACTCCCTCAATCAGATTTTACCATTTTACCCTTCATCATAATAACAATTAATAAATTTGATGTTCACATTTTTTTTATTATTATTAAATAAGAAAATTATTTAATTTTTAAAACATTGGAGAAATCTGAAGCAAAGTTGAGGTCCTTGAGGAGCACCCATACACACTCCCTATTCATTTGGCTGCCTACTGCTCTATGCTCCTCTTCTTCTTCTTAGTTTTTTTTTTTAAATTTAATTCATCTGATGAATTTGCTAAGTATGTTTTCTAAAATTAATAATAAGAACAGTAATTTTTTTAAAAATTTTTATATTAAAAATGTTATTGAGACTACATGTCAAACTCACATTTTTTCGATGTTATTTTTTTTATTTTAAAAATTTAATATCTTAACCCGAAATAGATTTGTATTTTAGTTATTTTAAATTAATTATTATTATTTATATTGCTAAACAATATATTCTTAATAACTTTTTCCTTATTTCTAATTTAAATAATTACTTAACTTATTCAAAATCACAAAAAAATTTGTTTAGTTTTAAATAAAAGTTTAACTTATTCACATAAGCGGTAATATTCTATTCAATCTTTTCAATAAAAAAATATTTTTATTTAAAAATCAATTGGATAATTATATAAAATACAAATATTTAAAGAACAATATAATAAATATATTTAAATTAAATAAAAAAATATAACAAATAATTTTATGATAACAATAACATATGGACATATATAGCACTAATCCTAATCTAATAATAATAATAAAAACAACAAATGAATTATTTAGTCAATTATTATAAGAAAGAAGTGGGTCCAAATAACTTAAATCAGTTGAATCTCTCGATCTTTGGAGAGTGAANGAGTTTGTGTGGATCTCAATTTAATAACAAAAGCCATTGATTGCTACTTGAGGGAGACTGCATATGGGAAAGATTGATACATTTCAAAGTTTTCTTTGTATATACTTAAATCATTAACGAACACATCTATATATATTCTTTATTTTAGCATATATACAAGGACTTCTATAGATAGATCAGAGGTTGCCTTCAAAAACACCCCTTAATTTTGAAGAATGTAGATTATATAATATAGTTAGTATTGATCTCGTTAAGTGTTACCTTAATTGACTGTATTGGATGTCATTTGATAAAAGTAAAACTGTTTTTTAAGTAAAATAATAATTCATAAGAGAAAGAACATATTAAATTGATCGGTTAATCTTTGAAAATTTAAATAAAATTATAAAAATAAATCAATTATTTGAAAAATCAATATATCATAATCGTTTAAAATTAATCAAATTATCTAAATCTGTCCAAAATTTTCCAATTTAATTAAAAATCCAACAGATAATTTTTATAATATATAAATTAATCGTAAATTGAATTAAATAATCAAATAATTCAATAATTTAATTAAAAATTTAAATTAGCCAAAATTTGGTAATTGGGTACGAAGAAAGTGTACACAAATCTAAAAAAAATGAAAAAGGCAAAGAAGAGAAGGTGGGACCCATAATCCAATGGTTGACGACCAAACCCAAAACCTCATGTGCGCCACGTGGAACATTACGGTTGCATGACTTCAGCATGAAGTGTCATAAATATTTAAGCAAGATTGTATTATTATGTAAAAAGGTCAACATTGTAAGAGATGAAAATGTAACATTGCTAAAGCTAAACTAAACACCCCACAACTCTTAGTTTTACCATATTTGTAAGAGATACATTTTTCTAAACATGTAAAAGATAAATTTTGAAACATAAAACAATAGTTAAAATGTAATTATGACACTAGGAGTTAAGAGTTGGCATAATCTTCGTATTCGATATTTCATCTGAATGGATATGATGTTGAGAGTATATATATCAATTCGGGTTCAGATAATCTAAAAATTTTGAATCATGATATTATTGTTGACTAACCTATAAGTTTTAATCCAATAAAATATCTGATTTATTCAAATACTCGATATTTGAATGTATCCTACTAAATATCTGATTGGACGCTAGTAAGTACTCGATAATCGACTGAATCCTACGAATTGTCTAATATCAACTTCATTTACACAAGGTTTTATAAATTTAATTTCGTATACTTAATAATATGTGTCTATGTGTCTCGAAAACCTCGATTACTAATATATGAAATGATCATATAAATTTTTGGATCTTGTTTTGACTATAAAACCGAATTCATACCAAAAATAAAATATATAAATTAATTCTATTAATTTAGATCCGAAAATATAATATCCAATTGAATCTTACTCGAAACTGAATAGATAGCCTAGCTTTACTATTTAATTTTAATTAAAGAAAAAAAACTGAAATGACTACAAAAATTAACAAGTATCCATGAATGGAAGCAACCAAATACAAAATGTGCTCTGACTTGACATACACCCATTCATTGATCACAACCTCATGAGGTGAGTTGATAATAAAGATAGCCCATAGAAAATAAATTAAAATGTCTGCGCCCTCACGAAAACCTTAACACTACAATCTTTACGAATTTAGTTCATATTATAATAAACTTCGGGGTGAATATAAAGTAAAGAGAAAATTATTAGAATATGATAGAAAGATTGAAATATTATTAAAATAATATATATATTTAAAAAAAAGTATTAGAGTATCTTTTAAATCCGTGTAAATATAAAAATACATTTTTTTTTAATTAAAAAATTTAATTTGCTAAATGTATTTCATATGGTTGAATTTGATTTATATTGTGGCTAGGTTATATATTATGATGTGGTTTAGTTGTGACTATTTTAGTTTCTATAGCGGCTAGTTATTATTATGTTGTGGTTGAGTTTTGATTTATAGTTTTACATATATATATAAATTTTAATTTGTAATTCAACCGTCAAGAGTTAATTAACAAATCCACGTCAGTAAACTGTATGTCACGCTTGGTTTAAAATGGCGCAAGGCACACTAAGGCACCAAAATCCTGTATGGAGCCTTGTGTCTAGGCGCATTAAGGCGTGGGCTTTTCAGAGTTAAGGCGCAAAATAACAAAAAATTAATATAAATAGAAAAAA
>OVAO01003200.1:0-11549 GCA_900406285.1 Biscutella auriculata | reverse complement strand
GGAGAGCACCCCCTTCCTCTTTTATATATTAGATTGTATTTTATAGATTTCACCTTGATTTTTTTCTTCATAGCCACAACAACCGACCCAACGACTCAAATATAAAATAAACCATTGCTTCCAAAATAATATAAGCCTCTCTTGATTTATGCATGCAATTATATTTATCTGTATTATGAGTTTAACTAAACTACTAAACCAATTTAGTCTTTTATAAATTTGGATGCATCGCCATGCCAAAACACTAGAATTCTATAAAATCAAAACATCTGACGTTTACAAAATCTATCATTTTTTATTGATTATTATTCATTAATTCAACATAATTTCTTAAAATACAAAATTCTAATGTTTTATAGGTTTCAAAGTTTATATGGACTACTATCCACCAAATCAGTATATTTTCAAAAGAACAAAATTCTAGCGTTTTACAAATTCTCTCGGTTTTTGTGGACTATTAGCGTCATCAAATGAGAATAATTTCTCAGAATACAGATTTTTCTAGTGTTTTAAAAAATATTTAAGTTTTTTATGGATTATTATCTATCAAATCAATAAAATTTTCATAAATAACAAATTCTAACATTTTACCAAACTTTCAGTTTTTATGGATTGTTATCAATCAAATCAATATAATTTTCTAAAATACAAACTTCTGTCATTTTTTAAAATCTGTTAGTTTATAAAGACGATTATCTACCAGATAAACATAATTTATCAAAATAAAAAAATCTAGCATTTTACTAAATCTCTTATTTTTTATGAACTACTATGACACCAAATCAACATAATTTCACAAAATATAAAATTCTAACGGTTTACATATTCTCTCATTTTCCGTGGATTATTATCCACCAAATGAACATAATTCTGAAAAAACCAAAATTGTACCATTTATAAAAATCTCTCAATTTTTGTACACTATTATCCATCAAATCAACATAGTTTCCCAAAATAAAAAATTCTAGCGTTTTAAAAAAACTCTCGGTTTTATACACTACTATGCACCAAATGTGATTAATTCCCCAAAATCAAAATTCTAGTGTTTACAAAATCTTTGAGTGTTTATGGATTATTATCAACCAAATCAACATATTTTGTGGACTATTATCCACCAAATTAACAAAACATCTAGCATTGTACAAAATTTCTCAATCTTATAGACTATTACATATCAAAGGAGAATAATTTCCAAAATTAACATGTCTAGTGTTTTACAAAATCTCTTAGTTTTGGTACTCTATTATCCACTAAATGAAAATAATTCCCAAAAAAAAAAAAATCTAGAGTTTTAGAAAACCTCTAAGTTTTTGTGGACTAGTATCCACCAAATCAACATAATTTTCTAAAATAAAAAATTCAAAAATTTTACAAAATCTCTTAGTTGTGAAATATTATCCACCAAAATCAACATAGTTTCGCAAAATAAAAATATTATAGTTTTTTACAAAATCTCTCAATTTTTTAGATTATTATACAAAAATCAACATATTTCCTAAAACAAACAATTATAGTGTTCGACAAAATCTCTCAATTTATAAGGACCATTATCCACCACATAAAACCTGATTCCAAAAAAAAAAAAAAATTATCATTTAAGAAAATCTCTTAATTTGTTTGGACTATTATCTACCAAATCAACATAATTTCATAAAATACAAAATTCTAGCGCTTTAAAATATCTGAGAAATATTTCATATTTTATAAATTTTGCTAATTTTGTAGATAATAGTCAATAAAACTGATAGATTTTGTAAACCATTAGATTTTTGCATATTGGAAAATTATATTGATTTGTTGAAAAATAGTCCTTAAAACTATGAGATTTTATAAAACTATAGACATTTGATAAAACTATAGAAATTTTCATTTTAGGAAATTGTGCACATTTGGTCGAAAATATAGAGATTTTCTAAAAAGCTAGAATTTTTATTTTGAGAATTTTTGTTTATTTAGTGGATGATAATCCAAATTTTGCTGATTTGGTGGATGATAGTTACAAGAAGAGATTTTGTAAAATGCTAGAATTTTTTATTTTGACTAATTGTGTTTATTTGGTGAATAGTAGTCCACAAAAACTAAAAACTAAGAGATTCTGTAAAATTCAAGATTTTTGCACTTTTAGAAACTTGCTAATTTGGTAGATAAAAGTCCACAAAAACGGCGAGATTTTATAAAACATTAGAATTTGTATTTTGGAAAACATTTCTGGTTTGGTGGATAACATTCCAACAAAACAAAGAGACTTTTGTAACCTTAGAAGTTTGTTTGATGAATAAATGTCCACAAAAACTAAGAGATATTGTAAAAAAAAAATAGAATGCTTGTTGCTTTAGTCGACAAACTAAGAGATTTTAAAAACTCTAACTTTTATATATTGAGAAATTAGACTTATTTGGTAGATAATAGTCTATAAAAGCTATGAGATTTTGTAAAATGCTAGAATTTTCTATTTTAGAAAATTATTTTGATTTGGTGGATAATAATCCACAAATACTAAGAGATTTTATGAAACTCTAGAATTTTTTATTTTAGGAAATTTTGTTGATTTGGTTGGTAATAACCTACAAAAAGTGGGAGATGTTGTAAAAATGAATTTCATATTTTGAGAAAATACGTTGGTCTGGTGAATAATAATTCACAAGAACTGAAAGATTTTGAAATGCTAGATTCTGTATTTGAACCAAGTTATGTTAATTTGGTGAATAACAATCCACAAAACTGTGATATTTTATAGAACTCTAGAATTTTTATTTTGAGAAATTATGTTGGTTTGGTGGATAATAGTAGACAAAACTAAGAGAATTTATAAAATCATAGAATTTTATATTTTTGGGAAATTATGTTGATTTCGTGGATAATAGTCAATAAAATGAGAGATTTTGTAAAACTCTAGAATTTTGTATTTTGAGAAATTATGTTGATTTGGTGGATGTCATGCCATAAAAATTGAGAGATTTTCTGAAACTCTAAAATTTTATATATTGTGTTGATACTAGAATTTTGTATGTTGTAAATGCTAGAATTTTGTATATTTTAAGAAAATGTGTTGATTTTGTGGATAATATTCCTTAAAACTAAGTGATTAACATTATAATTATGTTTTTGAAAAGTTATGTTGATCTGATGGATAATTGTTAATAAAACTGATAGATTTTGCAAACCGCTAAATTTTGCATTTTGGGAAAATATGTAGAGTTGGTGAATAATAGTCCAGAAAAAGCTGAGAGATTTTATGAAACGCTAGAAGTTTGTATTTTGGGAAATAATGCAGATTTAGTGGATAATAATCAATGAAAACTAAGACATTTAATAAAACATAGATTTTTTTGCTTAGGAATTGTGCTCATTCAGTGGATAATAGACTACAAAAACTTCGAGATTTTATAGGTAATAGAATTTTGTATTTTGGATAATCATGTTGATTTGGTTGTCAGTAGTCAACAAAAACTAAGAGATTTTGTTAAACGCAATAATTTTGTATTTCAAGAAATTTTGTTGATTTGATGGATAATATTCCATAAAAACTTACAAAAAAATTTTAAACTCTAGAATTTTGTTTATTTGATGGATAACAGTGCATCAAAACTAATAAATTTTGTAAAAAACTATTTTTTTTTCATTTTCCAAAATTACAATTATTTGGTGTATAATACCCCACCAAAACTAGGAGGTTTTTTAAACTTTAGAAATTGGTATTTTTGTAAATTATGTTGATTTGATGAATACATGTCAATAAAAACAAGATTACAAAAAAATCAATAAACACAAATTGATTTCGTAAAGGCTAGATTTTTGCATTTTGGGAAATTAAGTTCGTTTTATGGATAATAGTCAATAAAAATGAGATAATTTTTGTAAAACACTAGAATTTTTAATTTTAAAAATTATGCTTATTTGATGGATGATATAGTAAACTTGAACTAAGAAGTTTCATAATATACTAGGATTTAGTATTTTGACAAATTATGCTTATTTGGGGAATACTAAAAAAAGAGAGATTTCGTAAATTCTTGATTTTTGCATTTTTGGAAATTATGATAATTTGGTAGATAATAGTCCTTAAAACCAGAGAGATTTTATAAAACGTAAGAAATTGTATTTTGGAAAATTTTCTGGTTAGGTGGATACTATTCCACCAAAATAGTGGATTTTTAAACATACAATTGAGAAATTATGCTTATTTGTTGGATAATAGTCTATAAAAGCTATGAGATTCAGTAAAATGCTAGAATTTTTGTATCGTAGGAAATTATTTTGATTTGGTGGATAATACTCCACAAATACTAAGAGAAATTATAAAAATCTAGAATTTTATATTCTAGGAAATTATGTTGATTTGGTGGATAATAGCTAAAACTGGAAGATTTTGTAAAACTTTATAATTTCGTATTTTGGAAAAATATGCTCGTTTGGTGAATAATAGTTCCCGAAATTGAGAGATTTTTGAATTGCTAGATTTTGTATTTGAGCAAGTTATGGCGATTTGGTGAACCACAAAACTATGATATTTTTATAAAACTCTAGAATTTTTATTTTGAGAAATTTTGTTGGTGTGGTGGATAATAGTCTATGAACTTAGAGAATATATAAAATGCTAAAATATATATTTTCGGAAAATTATGTTTATTTGGTGGATAATATTCAATCAGATTAAGAGATCTTGTAAAATGTTAGAACTTTGTATTTTAGAAAATTATGTTGACTTGGTGGATGATAATGACTCACAAAAACTAAGATATTTTCTAGAACTATAAAATTTTATATATTGTAAATTTATGTTGATGCTAGAATTTTGTATATTGTAAATGCTAGAATTTTGGATATTCTAAGAAATTATGTTGATTTGGTTATAATACTCCATAAAACTAAGTGATTTTATAAAACATTAAAATTATGTTTTTGAGAACTTATGCTAATATGGTGGATAATAGTTAATAAAACTGATAGATTTTGTAAACCGTTAGATTTTTCATTTTGAGAAATTATGTAGAGTTGTTGGAATATTCCTGAAAAACTAAGAGATTTTTATGAAACGTTGGAATTTTGTATTTTTGGAAATAATGTAGATTTGGTGTATAATAGTCAATAAAAACTAAGAGATTTAATAAAACCTAAAAAAATCATTTAGGAAATTGTGCTAATTTGGTGGATAATAGTCCACAAAAACTAAGAGAATTTATAAAATAATTGAATTTTGTATTTTGGAAAGTTGTGTTTATTTGGTTGTTGGTAGTCAACAACAACTAAGAGATTTTGTTAAAGGTTAGAATTTTGCATTTTAGAAAACTATGTTGATTTGGTGGATAATATTCCACAAAAGCTTACAAATTTTATAAAACGCCGGATTTTTTTATTTTGGAAATTTATGTTAATTTGATGGATAATATTCAATCAAAAATGATAAATTTTGTATACTCCTAGATTTTTTCAATTTGGGAAATTACGATGATTTTTGTGTATAATACTCCACAAAAATTAAGAGGTTTTATCAAATTCTAAAAAATTTTATTTTTATAAATTATGTTGATTTGATGGATAAAATGAATAAAAGCAAGTTGAAAAAAAAATCAATAAAAAATTGAATTGTAAATCGCTAGATTTTTGCATTCTGGGAAACTAAGTTAATTTTATGGATAATAGTCAATAAAAGCGAGATATTTTGTAAAACACTAGAACTTTATATTTTATGAAATTATGATTATTTGGTAGATATAACTAAGAGATTTCATAAAATACTAGAATTTCGTATAATGAAAAATTATGCTTATCTGGTGAATAAGTCTACAAAAACTAAGAAATTTTGTAAAATTCTAGATTTTTGCATTTTCAGAAATGATGTTAATTTAGTAGATAATAGTCCACAAAAAAAGAGATTTAAAATGTTATAGTTTGTGTTTTGAAAATTTTTCTGATTTGGTGAATAATAGTCCACCAAAACTAAAATTTTTTTATAACCCTAGAATTTTGTTTGATGGATGATTTTCGAAAAATACTAAGAGATATTGTAAACAAAATTAGAATTTTTTATTTGTATTATTTATGGTTATTTGGTAGATAATAGCCCATAAAATTAAAAGTTTTTTAACTCTAAAATTTGTATATTGGGAAATTATGCTTATTTGGTGGGTAATAGTGTATAAGAGCTATGAGATTTTGTAAAATTCTAGAATTTTGTATTTTAGGAATTTATGTTAATTTTGTGAATAATAATCCACAAATACTAAGAGATTTTGTTAATTTCTAAATTTATGTATTTTAGGAATTTATGTTTATTTAGTGGATAATAGCCCACAAAGGTGGAAGTTTTTGTAAAATTTTAGAATTTCGTATTTTGAAAAAATATGCTGATTTCAGGAACAATAGTTCACAAAACTAGGATATTCTTGAAATGCTAGATTTTTTTTTTATTTGAGCAAGTTATTTAACTTGTTGATGTAGTGAATAACAGTCCACAAAACTATGATATTTTATAAAACTCTAGAATTTTTATTTTGAGAAATCATGTTGATTAGGTGGATAATAGTCTACAAACAGAGAAAATTTATAAAACGCTAGAATTTTGTATTTTGGGAAGTTATGATAACTTGGTGAATAAAAGTTAATAAAACTGTAAGATTTTGTAAAACGCCAAAATTTAGAATTTTGAGAAATTACGTTGACTTGGTGGATGATAGCCCATAAAAACTTAGAGATTTTCTAAAAGTCTAAAATTTTGTATATTGTGAAATTTTAATGATTTGGTAGATAATAAGAAGTCCACCAAACTAAGTGACTTTGTAAGTGATAGAATTTTATGTTTTGGAAATTATAGTTATTTGGTGGATAATAATTAAAAACTTGAAGATTTTATAAAAGGCTAGAATCATTTTTTTTGGGTGGAAATTATGATGTTCTTGTGGATAATTGTTAATAAAAATTGATATATTTTGTAAACGGCTAGTTTTTGCATTTTGGGAAATTATGTTGATTTGGTGGGTAAATGTCCACAAAAACTAAGAGAATTTATAAACTGCTAGAATTTTATATTTTAAAAATTATGTTGGCCTTGTGGATAATAGTCCACCAAAAGTGAGGGATTTTGTAAAATATTAGAATTTTGTATTTTAGGAAATTATATTGGTTTGATGAATAGTCCACGAAACCGAAGAGATATTGTAAAACACTATAACTTTGTATTTTGAGAAATTATGGTGATTTAGTAGATGCTCACAAAAAGTGATAGATTTTCTAATAATCTAATATTTGTATAATGGGAAGTTATGTTGATTTGGTGGATAATCTACTATATAATGAGAGAAATTGTGATCTTCCGTTGCGACACGTGGCACCCTTTTGATATAACAATCATAATTATATTACATAATCACTCGGTACTTAACAAAACAATTAATGGAACATTTGATAAATTATATGTTGTAAAGTTAAGGAGGCAATTAGTTCAAATCTCACTTTCTTCATTATTTGAACTAATTACCTCCTTTTGCTATAAACAAATAATATTAGAATTTTTTGAAAGTTAAAATTCAGTTTTATGTGAAAGTTGTAATAGATTATCTAACAATCACAACCACCGAAAAAGGTTAAAATTAGTAAGATGTAATGGACAAAAAATAATTAAAATTATATCATGTAGATAATAAAATATAAAGTATAGAAATAAATATAAGTGGATAAAGAAATAACACATAATATAGAAAAGATAAAAGTGATGAAAATAAAATCTCAAAATTAAAATGAAAGGTATAATTATTATAATATTTAAATTTTGATAACTAATATAAAATTCAAGAAAATATAATTATTGTAAATTTAAAGATGAGACTTTTAGGATCATAATATAACATTTACTAAATAACACTGAAAAATATTCATAATCGGATATTAGATTGATTAAAAATATTTTATATCCAATGCTTAAATAAATATTTATAAAACAGACTTGCGTATCACACGGGTTCTCTCCTAGTAGTTTATAAAAGCTAAGAGGTTTTGTAAAAGACTAGAAATTTTTATATTAGGAAATTGTTTTATTTGGTGGATAAAAGTCCACAAATACTAAAAGATTTTTATAAAACTATCGATTTTTTTTTGAAATTAGGTTGATTTGGTGGATAATACTCAGCACAAACTAAGAGATTTATTAATTTGTTAGAATTTTATGTTTTGGGAAAATTTATTGGTTTGGTAAATAATAGTTCAAAATATTAAGAGTTTTTATACAATGTTAGAATTTTGTGTCTTGAAAAATTAAGCTGATTTGGTGAATAATAGTCCATAAAACTGAGATATTTTATAAAAATATAGAATTTTATTTTAGGAAATTATGTTAATTTGATGGATAATACTCCATAAAAGCTTAGAGATTTTATAAAGCGCAATAATTTAATTTTTTGGGAAATTATGCTAATGTGGTGGATAATAGCCAATAAAAATTAGGAGATTTTATAAAATGGTAGAATTTTTTATTTTATGAAATTGTGCTCATTAGATGAAAATATGCCACATAAACTGAGAGATAAAACGTTAGAATTTTATATTTGGAAAATTATGATGATTTGATGGATGATAGTATAAAAACCTAATAGATATTATAAAATGTTATAATTTCGTATTTTTAAAAATTATGTTAGTTTTGGTGGACAAAATCAATAAAACTTAGAGATTTTGTAAAATACTATAATTTTGTATATTGAGAAATTATGTTAATTTAGTGAATAATAGCCCACAAAAACTGAGTGATTTTGTAAAACTTGAAAATTTTGTATACTGGAAATTATGTTAAAATTTTGAATAATTACCCACAAAAACTGAGTGATTTTCTAAAACTTGAAAATTTTGTATACTGGGAAATTGTTCTTATTTGGGGATGATTGTCCACAAAAACTAAAAGATTTATTAAAATGCTATAATATTTTAATGGAAAATCATGTCGATTTGGTATATAATATTCCACAAAAAAACTAAGATAATAGCCCACTATAAACTAAGAGATCTTATTCCACGAAAGCTTAGATAATAGTCCATTGTATATTGAGAAATTGTGTTATTTTGTATTTTATGAAATTTTGTTGATTTGGTAAATAATAGTCCATAAAAACTAAGAGTTCTTATAAACTCTAGAATTTTATATTTTAAGAAATTAGGTTGATTTGATGGGTAAATTTAATAAAACTAAAAAAAAATTGTANTTTTGTATTTTATGAAATTTTGTTGATTTGGTAAATAATAGTCCATAAAAACTAAGAGATCTTATAAACTCTAGAATTTTATATTTTAAGAAATTAGGTTGATTTGATGGGTAAATTTAATAAAACTAAAAAAAAATTGTAAAATGCTAGAATTTTGTATTTGAGGAATTATGTTGATTTGGTGTATGTTAGCCCACAATAATTGAGAGATTTCTAAAACTCTAAAAAATTTCTATTGAGAAATTATGATGATTTAGTTGATAATAAGTCCACAAAAACTAAGAGATTTTCTAAACTCTTGAATTTTATATTTTGGAAAATTATCGTGATTTGATGGATAACAGTCCACAAAAACTAAGACATCTTATAAAACTCTAGAATTTTGTATTTTAGGAAATTATGTTGATTTGATGGATAAATTTAACAAAAGTGAGATTATGTAAAACGCTAGAATTCGTATTTTGAGAAATTGTGCTGATTTTGTGGATGATAGTCCATAATAATTGAGAGTTTTTCTAAAACTCTAAAATTTTATATATTGAGAAATTATGATGATTTAGTTGATAATAAGTCTAAAAAAAACTAAGAGGTTTTGTTAATGCTAGAATTTATATTTGAGAAATTATGTTGGTTTGGTGGATAATAGTTAACAAATTATTACATTAAACTCTATAATCATTTTTGAGAATTATGTTAATCTTGTGGATAATTGTCAATAAAAACTACGAGATTTTGTAAAACGATGAAATTTTATATATGGAGAAATTATGCTGATTTTGTGGATGATAATCCACAAAATACATGAGGTTTTATAGAACACTAGAATTTTATATCTTAGGAAATTATGTTGGTTTGGTGGATAGTGATCCATAAAATGAGATTTTGCAATTTCGTATTTTTAGAAATTATATAAATTTGGTGGATAGTTTTCCGTAAAACTACTAGATTTCATAAAAGTTTAGATCTTTGTATTTTGGAAATTATGGTGATAATAACCCACAAAAATCAAGATATTTATAAAACGTTAGAACTTTGTATTTTGTTAAATTATGCTTATTTGTATAAATAGTCACCAAGAATTGAAAGATTTTGTAAAACGTTAAAATTTTGTATTTTATGAAATTATGTGGTTTGAAAAATAATAGTCCACACAAACTAGAGATCTTGTAAACCGCTAGAGTTTTATATTATTTGGTGGATAACAGTCCACAAAAACTGAGAGATTTTTTAAAAATGTTAAAATTTTCTATTTTATGAAATTATACAGATTTGGTGGATAATACTCTATAAAATTATAGATTTTGTAAAACATTAGATATTTTGGTTTTTATATTCTCCCAGTATTTTTCCCCACAAATCATTACCTTGTAAACTTATAAATTTAATGTATATACATATATTGAAACCCCATTTTTACTTAAAATTATGAAATTTATTAAGTTTGAGATTCAAGTTATATAATTAATAAGGAGATACAATATGTTTGACATAAAAATTAATGATAAAGTGTTAATTGATTTTTAAACATTTATTAAGCATACTAGACTAATAGTTGATTTTGTTTTCTAAAATGTATTTGATATATTTCACCTTGATTTTTTTTTTTGTCACAATATATGTAATAGGTAGGATTTGATTTCGAGGTAACACAATAATTGTACTAACACAAATCACTAAACTGCACATCTTCAACGGAATCTTCATCTTTCTTCTCCAGTTGATGATGCATATTCATATTAATTGATCGGATCATGCAGAAATATGATCTTTCTGTTACATTGAATTTCACAACGAAATGTGTCTTTGTTGTGGTGATTATTTCACCTTGATTTATGCGTGCAAACATATTTATGTGTACAACTAAAGTAATAAACCAATTCAATCTTTCCAAATTTGGTTGCATTGCGATTCGTGGGCCAAAACACAATAGAAGCCTAGAAAACCCCAAATTTGGTGTTATTTTTGGAGGCATACGCATGACTGACATCAGGACTAAGAGAGGCATGACTAAGTATTGCACGTAAACAGACAAAGACAGTGATTGGCACTTCTCGTGGTCCATTTTAAACCAATAAAGAAATATTATATAATATTCAAATAATACTCCGACTAAATTATTGCTACTAAACAAATCTCACCTAATTCCCAACACATACCTGCTTTACTTCCCCACTCTGATCAAGTCTATACATATAAACTTGGTCAATATATTATTTGAAACTATATAATGTCATATTACACGGATACCACATTGATCTCACAATATTATACAAAACAGTAATTTATTCTACTAAAACAATGTTTATCTGTCATAGAAAATCAACAATTTCATTTAATAATTAGAAAAATATTTTCTTA
>OVAO01003199.1:0-11550 GCA_900406285.1 Biscutella auriculata | reverse complement strand
ATAATCCAATAACATTAGAATTTAAAATACATCGCAATCTATCTAAAATTCCAAATTGAATAACACCCTGTTACGAAAGTTTGTAGATGAGAAAAAGAACTAGCCAGCTCATCTTCTACCCCATTAAATAATTGCCAGCTTCTTACATTATTATCTTCCCAAGTCCACGTACCAATGAAGTGAATAAAATATATAAAAAATATAGGTAACTAATTAAGGAATTTTCCTTATTTTTCAAGTTCATCTAAATAAATATTCTGAAAGTTAAAGCTTATAAAACCTCACTCAATAATTTTGCATTCTTGTATTGTATTTGTATCCAATATTGTGGTTTTTTCATCTGCGCCTCTCTCTCTCTTTATCAAAATTTATTTTGTTCGAACTCTCTATCTATCTTATCAATTCATTCCCTTCAGTACATGCATACAAACATTACATACCATCATCTCTCTCAATCTCTCTAGTTTTTCTTCAATTTGTTCTTTAGAATATACAAATTCTTGTTGTCAAAATATCCATTTAGAGTTATTTTTATATTGAAATGATATCTAGGGTTTCTTTCTTTTCTTTTAAATCTTGCTGCATATTCTTCAANACTAAAACACTATTACATACATGTAGTTTATAGGAACATACATAGAGAGAGAGAGAGCTTCCTTGAGTCCATTCTCAGATCTGTGATATGATCTAATTAGCTTCCGACTCATTCATTCAAATACCAAGTCACCAAATTTCGAATTGGACTTGTTAAATGAATGTATGAAGTGGTAGACAAATTGGATCATTGATTTTCTTTGATTGGACTGAAGGGAGCTCCCTCTGTTTCTTGTATTCCAAATTTCCAATACTAATTCTTGATCTTTAATATATACTCTTTAAGTGATTTCTATGTAGACCTGCAAATATCTGGTAAAGTTAACCATTTATTTCATGTTTTCTCTATTGACAGAGATCATCTTGAAAAGGCGAAGAAGTAATCATCTCTTTAGGCAATGTGTGGCTATCTTAAATCTGATATCTCTAGTTTTCTTCCTCTCTCTAAATCGGCGTGAGGCAACTTTTTAATCATCTTCCTTTCCAGGTTAACGTTACAATAAACCCTAGCGAGTAAATTATTAGGTTTTCATACTTCTAATCTATTTTGTTATTGTTTGTACTCTATGAATTAGCGGTTGCAATTAGTTGAGTTTGGTACTTTGGTCCATCATTACTAAGATGGCTAGGGTTTAGTGTAATTAAAAATACTTTGTTTAAAAGAAATGAAAAACATAAAGTTTGACGACAAACTTTTGATCTTTTTTTTTTCTCTTGGGTCTCGAAGAGTTCGAACTGCAGCAACAAGTTCCCATAATCTTCATTTATTTTACGCTTCCCAATTATGGTCCTCTCTCTCTTTAATGACATTCCTTAATTTCTTAATATATTTTTGCATTGGTTATTCAAAAATTATATTTTAAAACCGCTTCGTTTCTTCTCTTTTTTCTAGTCTTTGGAAGTTGAACTGGCTGTTTTTTTTTATCTCCATTGTTAATTGTTTTAGTTAAAAATCTTCATGGTCTAATTCAGTCGTAACTCATTCTAAAATAAAATCACTTGCTCAAAATTATACATAGTTCGTATTTTGTAATACTTGTAATCTTTTTCTTTTAACCCAAAGGACCCATATTTGACCTCGCGAAGAAAAGTTGAGTCATCTCTCTCTTACATCTATCGAAGTAGAAGAGACAGAGCTACTAGCATAGGCTCCACCTGCGCTAAAGCTTCATATAATTAAACTATATGTCAATGGAGAGTTTACCTTACGAGCTCTATTCATATTTTTATTTTTTTTGAGTAATTGTTTATCACGAACAATTATTCCTAGTGTCACTCACATGTTAGCATAGACATCTACGTGTCATGTCGGTCTTTGTATTCTGTCTGAGACAGAAGTACTTACTTATTTTTATATCAAATGTTTTTCTTTGGCATTAACATACCTTGTCGTATGAGAGGGAAAAAAATGTCAAACCAATCAAATACTTTCTTCATACAAGAGTTTGTCTCATCTCTTACATATCTTCACATCTCTTCATACCTCAGCTATTATAGTCGCCGTTGTTTATCTTCACGATTTTATGTAGACATGGGATTTGGTTCGGTATTTTTGGTTTTCGAATCTTTTGGGTATTGATAATATCCATTTAGTATCTGAATACTATCAGTATGGTTTCGATTCGGTTTACTTCACAACGGTTTCAGTTCAATTTATTTTGGTTCGGATCGAGTTTTAGATACTGAAAGAGGAAAAGAAAAATAACCGGAAATTTTTTTTGTTTGATTTCGGTTCGGTGTTAATTGAAATACACTAAAAATCAAATATTCAGTTCAATATTCATTTTCAAATATTTTAGATCATTTGCATTGAATTTGGTTTGGTTACGATTTAGTTATTCGGTTTTTAGATCCAAAACACCCAACTCGATTCGGTCTCGCTTCGATATTGTGGATTTTTTTGTTTCTTATATCCATTTGGTTTTTGGTTCGGTTAATAACCGATATACATGAATAATTCAAACATTATTCATTCAGTTATGTTATAATATCCAGTTCAATCGATTTGATTTCGTTGATATGTTTGAATCGGTTTATAATTCTTGGACTAATTTTATGTCATACCATAATCTCAGAATCCGTCCTTTAGAAGAACGATTGGCTTTATTCCAAAGTATATTAGTATTCTTAATTATATCTAGAGTGGCACCTGCATTAAATGCGTGTTTATGTTTAGTTTGAATTTGAAACATGATTGATGAAATATTATGTTGTAAAAAACATCGAATGAAAATAATAAATAATATAATTTCGTAAATTATAAAAAAAATTAATACATGTCGAAGAATATTTTTGTAGAGATATTTATTTATTATATCGTAATTCTAAAACCCTAAATTTTAAATCCTAAATTTTTGTAACCATATTATTACAAATATTGTTATAAAGAAATAATATTATTATAATAAAATATTTATCTAGTAAATACTCTATTATGACCTTATGATTGATTTATTTTGTTTTAATATAATAGATGATTTATAAATATTTTGTTGTAAAAAATATCTACTGAAAATAATAAATAATATAATTGAATAAATCACAAAAAATTTAATACGTGCCAGTGTATATTTTTCTAGATATGTTTATTTATTATTTCGAAATTATAAGACCCTAAAATTTAAATCCTAAATTTTTGTAACCAAATTATTGTAGATATTGTTATAAAGAAATAATATTATTGTAACAAAATATTTGCCTAGTAAATAGTCTGTTATGACTTTTTCTCGTAGATTTTTCTGTTTTAATATAATAGATGATTCATAAATATTTTGTTGTAAGAAATATTAAATGAAAATAACAAATAATATAATTGAATAAATCACAAAAATTTTAATACATGCCAAATAATATTCTTCTAGAGATATTTATTTATTATTTCATAATTATAAAACCCTAAATTTTAAATCCTAAATTGTTTTAACCATATTATTGTAGATATTGTTATAAAGAAACAATATTATTGTAACAAAATATTTGCCTAGTAGTTAGTCCATTATAACTTTTTCTGGTAGATTTTATTCTGTTTTAATATAATAGATTTGTTTCCAAATTTACAGTGGAAAATACAGAAATTAATCATATTTTAAAAGAATATGGAAGAAAATAAATAAATTACATAATATTCAAGTTTTCTATAAACTTATTGAAAAAAATTCTACTTTAATGATAAAACCTATATAATTAATCCTTAATAATGTGAAAGAAATAGTTAACATATTGTTTGTTCGTTCTAGTCATGCCTAAAAATTTCATGATAAAAATTTCTACTTCTGATATTTTAACAAATTAAAGAAAGAAATCATATTTCTTAGGTATGTGATTCGGTTCGGTTCGGATTGGTACGTTTTTTGGTTTTTCGGTTTATTCGTTTTTCAATTTTGTTACTGTATCAAACCGATTAAAATTTCGGTTCGGTTAGGTTCGGTTATTTCGGGTATTAAAAAACTAACTGAAATTAATCGGATTTTCAAATTAAACAAAAAATTACGGATAATTTCAGATATTTCGGTTAATTTCGGATAATTCAGAAAATTTCGGGTAATTTTGTTTATTTCGAATTGTTGGTTTAATTTTGGTTTGATTTCAATTTTATAAAAAAATAGAAATTCGATTAAACGATCGGTTCAATGGATCGAGCCAATAACCGAAATCATTTTAAAAGAGCTTCCGACTGACAGAAAGACTGACTCTTAGAAGAGCATTGGAATCAGCAGTAGAGATGGGCTTTTGTAAGGTGATCTTACCGAATCGAAAACCGAAAATTTTGATTTAGCTTGATTCGATTTAATTCGTTAGGTCCAAAATCTCAGGGCGAATATTTCTAATTAGTTTATTTTTAACTGGTTTGTTAGATTAACAAAAAAGGAAAAGCTAATTCTCCTGGAGCGAGCCCAATGATGACGACAAGATTCGCAGGGGTAATCCAACCTGTAACGAGGGTATTTTTCTTCACGTTTGACGTTGACCCACTTGGATTTTGGTAAAATAAAACACTTGTATGTATATGTATATATGATGTATTTATTTCAAATATACACATACATTAACCGACGTAAAAAAAACATATTCTTACGTTACCATTGAAAGCCATTTAAAATTGTTTTTAATTTTAAACACCATAAATAGATTTGATTGATTTACTTAGCTCTGGAATTTCAGATATTCGGTTTATATTCGATTCAGTATTTTTGATTTTCAAATCTTTTTGATAGTAAGTATAATATCCATTTAGTATCTGAATCACTATAAATTCGGTTTCAATTCGTAGACTTTAGTTCGGATAGGGTTTCATGTATTGAAGAGGAACCGAAAATCAAATGATTTTTTTCAGTTCGATTTTGGTAATTTTTGTTCATATTTGGTTCGATTTTATTTGAAATACAGTAGAAATAAAATAAAATTCAAATATTTTGTTTGATTTTGATTCGATGTATTTACTTTTCAGATATTTTAGATCATTTGCAATAAAATCGGTTAGATTTAATTCGATTGTGATTCGATCATCCTGTTTTTGGATCCAAAATACTCAACTTAGTTCAGTTCGGATTGGTTTGGTTTAATATTATGGATACTTTTATTTTTGATATTCGTTCGATTAATAATCGATAACCATAGATAATTCAAACACTATCTATTTATTATTTTATGATAGTTGATTCCATTTATTTGATTTAGTTTCGGTACAATATGTTCAAATCGATGTATAATTTCAAAGGCTAGATATACTTTCAATAGTTATCAATTCTAAGATATCACTATAAAAGTGTACATATGATTTTTTATACCGTTTTTAGTTGCTAATTTGTCTTACCAATACTATTGTATAATCATTTACCTTATTTTATGAAAAAGTTAAAATGTATATGATCCCAAAGTTTCAAGTTGAAATAATTTTAATTATGAACTTTCTATTTTAATCACAAACTTTTGTTGACTGAGTCAAATTGGACATGACTTTATATCACGGGTTGCAATGGGTTATTTGTTTCGGTTCGGATATTCAAGTTTTGGGTTTGTTATTTTTTTTAAATATGTCCATTCGAGAATAAATTATATATCGCTCCGAGTTCAGGTTATTCAACTCAGTTTGGGTTTTTCGATTTTTGGTTTTGGATTCGGATTTTTCTTGAATGAACATATTTTCTTTGCATATCAAACAAAACCAAAATTCGAATAACTCAAATCGAGCCGAATAACCAAACCAAGTAGAATAACCCAAACCGAGTCGAAGAACCTGAACTTGAATCCATATAGAATTTATTCTCGAATAGACATAGTAAAAGAATAATAAAACCAAAACTTGAATATCCCAAACCGAGCCGAATAGTCCATTGCCAAACCCTGATATAAAGTCATGCTCAATTTGACTCGGTCAAAGAAAATTTATGATTAAAATAAAAAGTCAACGAAACTTCATGATTAAAATGTCTCAATTTAAAACTTTGGAATTTTTGTCATTTTTTCAAGACGGCATTTTATATAACTGTGAGATTTAATTTTGTTTAAATATTTTATTAATGAAGTTAACATCATGTTTAATTTGACTTCGTTAACGTAACTTTAGAATTTAATTGAAAAATCAACGATATTTTGATGTTAAAATGAATTATCTAAAAATTCATGTTTAAATGAGATTTGTAGTATTCATGCCGAAAAAAAAAATCGTCAAACCATCACGAACAAGTCCGTCCATTCACGTGACTTACTTGACCCAAATCTAATTTGCTTGACCAACGACCTATATGGCACCTACCCTATCACACTTCTAATTCTGTCAGAACAAATGTATGTGTAATATATTTTAATTTCTTAAAAAGGTATATGGGAATATCATCACATCAGATTCTCGGTAGTACGATTTCTTGTTTTTTCAATTTCTTAAAAAAAGTGTAAGTGAAAATAATAGTAATAATGGATATTAGCTACAGAAATAAATAAACCTGCAAGAGTACGATTTCTTGTTTTTTCATTTTTTCCATGAATTTTACCAAATAAAGTATGATTGGAATATAGGAATGTGGTTAGAAACCAACCATTCATAATGTTTACAGTTAGTGTAACAGTTTGTTTGGATAATCTGGACGAGAGTCTCAAAATAGCGGTAGAATCGACGTTTTTTTATAGTGAGTGTGACTATACTGTGAATCTGTGATTGATTAATTTTTTTTCTTTGAAGATTATATAATTTACCATAAAAGTAAACTTATAATTTTAAATCGTATATTTTTTTTTTTGGTAACCATGTTAAAGATTTATACCATTTTGAATTTTTTACAGAATACATACGAAGACAAAGAAATCAGAGGGACCAAAAACTAATCCGAAGGTCCAAGCCCATCCCAAAAAAAACAAAAAACAAAAAAAAGAAACACAACAAATAGCCCAAAACAAATAGGCCCAAAAAATAACCTAACTCTAACCAAACCAGGCCCAATAACGCAAGTCTAAAGCCCTAGATGAAACCCTAATTTCAGAACAACCTAACCCTAGCAAGTAGCCGATGCCGCCGCCACCGCCGCCACTAACACAGAGACGCCGTCGAGAAGAAAACCGTCGATAGTCGTCGGGCCTCCGAGACCTTGACGGTGAATCGGCCGCCAGTCGAGAAGGAAGCACAAGCGACTCCGGCAGATCCAGATCCGGCACGAGGCAGACACGCCGTTGAAGAAGAGAGCCGCCGCCGATACCCCACGAACAGGACCCCTCCGGGTGGGAAAACGACCACGGACTTGACTTACCGTGGCCCGAAACAACGCCAGAAGAGGGAGATCTCCGCCGACCGAGGAGGTGCCGACCACCACCCCCGCCGTGTCGCGCCTAACGCACACCTGGCCATCGAGGACGAGCTCCAAACAGCAGATCGGGCGAGGGGGAGCCCGTCAGAAATGCGCCAGAGATAGCGGTTGGGTACCGGTTACCCAGAGAGACCGGCGAGGATCTGGACCGAAAGACGAACGACCAAGATTGGGAGGAGACTCTGGTCCAAGGCCGCGGCAAGAGACGCTACACCGGTGATAGGACCCATCTCCGCCGGGAACACACGAACTCGGGAGAAGAAAGCCGCCGCCGGAGAAACGAGAGCGAGGATGACGGGAGAGGCGGGAGAGGCGGCCGAGAAGCAGCACGGGGCACGCGGTCATGCTCAGAAGCACCGGTCGAGGGTCTCCTATTCCAAGCTTTTGTCTCGCCGGATCTCAAATCTCAAAGAAAGAGAAGAGAGAAAAAGGAGAGAGAAAGAAGAGGAGAGTCCGTACACTGTATGAGTTTTTTACTAAAAAATCGTATACTTTTTCGAAACATTTAAGTCAGAATATAAATCACAGAAAATTAAGTTGGTGAACATCATGAGAATCTTCAAAAATAAGCAGGAAATCAAAAGATATAATCTGAAATCTAACTATAAAACTGAATATCGAAAAACGTTGGATAAAAATGTTAGACTGAGAAAACACAATATCATATATTGGAAAAATCGTGAATGACTAAGGTTAGTAATGTTGTTTCCATCCAAACTACATGGTATTATTGTGTCTTCCGATACCACACGTTGCTTATTTCATNTTTTTTTTTTTTTTTTTTTTGTCACGGCTAATGGGATTATTGTGAGGGTTGGTTTGGACCCAAAAGATGTTAATGATTTTTCAAATCATTTCCTTGATATATAATGATGATTGCTCCTCTATATGCATGCATTTGCGTTAAAGACACTTTATTGTAATTAGGAGAGAATCCGAGCAATGCTCGGATTTTATTTTTGTAAGTTTTAACTGTATTAATTTGTATATTTTTTTTAAACTTTACATATTTATTTATTATATTATACTTTTTAATATGTGTCTCTGTTTTTATCATATAATTTTTTCTATTTTTTATAATTTAATATATTGTAATATGATTTAATTTTTTAGATTTTTTTTTACATTTATCAATATCTTCCCATTTTTAATATGACAAATAAAATTATGATTTCCCAAAATAAAATTATATTTTCAATTTATATATGTGCTTTAAGAATTTTAAAATTTTAAATCAAACTAATCAATCATTATATGTAACTATTATTTGATTATATCAGGATTTTTAATTTATTTTATAAGATTGTGATGAAATTTATGATCAAATCCATCTTTGAGGTCAAACACGATGAGTTTGTAGCATTTCATTTATATATATTGTGATCCTTTTGTTTAATAAAAGTCTTTGTAGTCTATTCTTAAAAACGTTTTCTTGAGACCAAGAAGTATAAAAGTCTCTCTATTTTAATTTGATATCTTTTTATATGATTTAATTATTTTTAAGAAAAATTCATATTTAATTTGACCCTGAATCCAAATCGAGCAAATATGAATTTGTAGTCTTTGTGGTTTATATATATTTTGTGGTGGTTTTTGTATAAAAGTCTTTGTAAGTTACTGAAAGACTTATGTTATTATGATTTTGGTATCTAAAGTTCAAGCCCTATTTGAATCATTTCAACACAATTTTTTAGATTATAAATATAGAAGGTGCCACATGTCGCAACGGGAGAACACATCTCCTTCTATTCTATATAAGATTGGATTATGATGATGAATTATTAAATTATTTCGCTATGATAATGTATTTGATGTATTATTACTTGGGAGGCTATGGGGAGGTTATGATCCAAATAATGTATTTGATGTATTATTTCGCTAAGGACAATGTATTTAACCATTAGGGGTCAGATTTATAAAGACAAAGTATTTAATCTCTGGGTCAGATTTGTAAAGACAATGCTTGGAATCGAAGGAGTACCTTTTTTTGGTACTTGAATTTGTGTAAAAATTATAAATTTAGATCAAATATCATCATAAAGACAATGTTTCTTTTGTAAAACCACTGTGGTAAATAACCCCATCAATACACACATTTGGACTAACTTCAAGTGGAAGGTAATACACTACTCAATGAACTAATCTCTTCACTCATGTTTCTCTCCTTGTATGCAAATGATCCTGAACGTATTTTCTTGTTTTGGTCACAAAAAGATGTTTCGTAAACACATGATTGTGGGACATATAAAAAAAGCAAGAACTTGAAGATGCGAGAACAACTAATTGTTAGAGGAGAACAAATGACTCATCCAGAACATATGGGTGATCGAGGAACACACGAGTGATCTAAGAATAGACAGAGAATATTCAGTTGAAGACAGAATATTCTCCTTAGAGAATATTCAGTTGAAGACAGAATATTCTCCTTAGAGATTTTCTCCTCCGAGATTTTCTACTCCTAGATTTTCTCCAACGCCGAAACTAGAAGAGCTCTAGGGTTTTGGGGATTTTTGTAGGCATATATAAGCTCTGAAGGGGTTCATGTGCCGATCATTACTTAGAGCTTATTTGAGAGATTTCAGATTTAGGAGCTTTGAATTCAGGCCGCTAAAGTGAGTGTTGATCCTTCTTATTCAAAAGAATAGGATGTGTTTTTAGAATAGAGAAGGATTTGGGCGTAGGTTAGACTATTGAGGGTTCAAACCAAGGGTAGGCTTAGGGTTGAGAAACACCAAATTCGAGTGTAATTCTTGTGAAAGATTAGCTTGAATAAAATCTAACAAAGCGTTGAACTTGACGCGCTCCAAGTTGATTTCATTGTGTCTTGAGGTTATCTACACTTACAGAACTTAGTTTGTTTATCATTTACTTGAAGCAAGAACTTAACTACAATTTTTATTTTCTTTACATATCAAACCTAATATTATTGAATACTATTATGGACAAACAACTATTTTTAAATTCGAATTAACAATACTTTCTTTACTGTGTGAATATAATTAAATGTAATTCATTTTTTTGTTAACAAACTACAAAATAATTTCAAAATTTAAATATTATTATAGGTCAATTTGGTTGTCAATTTTATTTTAAAAATTAGTTTAATTTATGAAATCCAAATGTGACCAAACATAATTATGAAAGTTTGTCATTTCCGGTTTGGGATCAGTAACTTATTCTGAACTAAAATCAATAAAAGTTGACTGGGAATTTGGGTTTTAATCGCTTTCTATCAAGGTTTTGGAGAAAAAAGAGAAAGTAGAGTTGAGCATGGCAGATGTGCAGTTTGTGGATCCGATTCCGATGGACATACTGTTGGAGATCTTCTTGAGGTTGCCTGCGAAGTCTTTAGGAAGATTCATTTGCGTATCCAAGTTATGGGCAACAATCATCCGCGGTGATGATTTCATAAAGCCGTTCTCGTTTTGGTCTTCCCCAAAGAAACATCCTCGGTTCATCTTGTCTTTCCATAACCTAATAGATTGTTATCAAAAAACTTGACACATTTTCTCCAAATCAACTCTTTTGTCGACTCCTCTGTGCCCGCCGTGTGAGCCTGCACCAGGTCCTCTGGGTTTGATGAGCAAGTTAGCTATCAGGGTTGCGGTACGAAAGCCCGTAAGTATTCGGAAACCGAAACCTATAGCTCTTTTGGCAGAGAAACTTGATTTTCTATCAAGCACCGTCTGTCACTTGAAGAAACAACGCTATAGGATCCCCAAACGAAATTAATAAATGTCGGTATATAATATTAATTTTGTAATGATTGTTTAATAAAATGATGCGAGAAAATTTGAGATGTTCACCTTTTTGTCCAAGAAAATAAATGTTAGGCCGATCAGTTGACCATTGTTTCTCATATTATGGGTCTCCCAGAGTCGTACCAAACGACCAGTAAGAGAATAAGTAGGATAACCACTTTGTAATTGATCAAAATGGGTATAGCAAGGTATTATACTGTTTCGAATAACTCTAACATAATATTGAATAAAGAAGTTAAGATTGTCACAGTTTTTTCTACGGTGTGCTAAAATTAAAACTAAAACTAAAACTAAAATTATAATTAAAATTAAATTTAATATTAAAATGAAAATTTAAATCTAATTTAAAATTAAAATTAAAATTAAAATTAAAATTAAAATTAAAATTAAAATTAAAA
>OVAO01003197.1:240-11550 GCA_900406285.1 Biscutella auriculata | reverse complement strand
GAGCGGCGTGTGATGAAGAAGATGAAAAGTGTTATTTTCTTTATGTTTGTTTGGATTAACATAAGTTATTCATGGAACACATCATTTCGTTTTTTCCTTTATACTTCTTTTCGTTGACGACGTTCCAACTGACCTCCTTTTGTATAAATATATAAATGAGTACTTGAGCAAGAGATATTTTCAGAAACCAGGTCTTCGGAAACTAGGCGACATTTTGCGACATTGTCAGATCTCGGAGTGATGGCGAGACGAACGAGCAGAAGAACTAATGGTGTCATGGATCTACCCGACCCGCTTATCATGGATATCTCTGTTCGTGTGGCGAAAGCTTCACTATCCGCTACAATAAGCCTTAGGTTGGTTTGTTTCCAGTTTAATAAAAACTTCAAATCGAAGAAGTTTTGTCGGAATGTTCTCTTGAAGAAGCTCTGTTTCTTCCAAAATTTAAAACGCGTGAAGAAGCACGTAAGTTTAACCGATTTATGAAGGCGCTTCACATGAATGGAAATGGGAAAGCACAGTACCGGATGAGACTTTTGAATTACTTTAACCCAATGAGATTTCAGAGACGAGAGGAAGGGTTGGATCTATTCACCCGCTCTGCCGATAAAGGTAGACCTGAAGCGAAATATGTGCTTGGGTTGATTCTTATATGTGTAGGTGGGGAAAGAAAAAGAGAAGGTTACGAGAGATTGGCAAGACTAAGGAACTGACGCTGTCAGCAACGATTGAAGAGGTGGGGCTACTGAGGACGTAGCTCAATGATACTATTCTATGGAGATGTGCCAAACATGGGAGGGGGGTATTAGCAAGTTATTTGAATCACGGTTGCGGATGTAAGGAAGACGAAGGTGCAGAACAAAATACTATGTTGCTTTTAAAGTTTGCGTAAATTTGGGTGAAAGATCTCGAACGCGTCGGAGGGCCAAACAGTCATGACATCTGTCAAGTATGTTTCTGGTACCGGAAAACTGTTATGCTCTTCTCTAAAAATCCTAACAAATTTGATAATCGGATCTGGACTATTATATCTATGTTTATCTTGAACGGGTATTCATCCTTTTTTATGTTAATGGCAGATTGAACTCTGGTTGTTTATCGTTTGATATATATATCGAGTGCTTTAATAGACAACTATCGAGTAATATAGAAAACTATATTACTACAAGACAGCTGTAATTCTATCGAGTGATATAGAAAACTATATTACTACAAGACATCTGTAATTCTATCGAGTGATATAGAAAACTATATTACTACAAGACAATCCTAATTAAAACGTAACTCAGACGTAATTAAATCATAACTTAGCCTTAATCCATAATTCGTAAACCTTTCATTATTGACACAGTAACTATTAAAATCAGTCGTCTAGATTAATCAGTCGTTATAAAACACAACCCAACCGTTTAAGACAAAATAATATTCTATAATCAACCTAACTAACTATTAAATCAGCCATATTAATATCCCAAATAATAATACATTAACACTATACATTAAAACGCAGTTATGATGTCTCCTCTTTATATTATGGTGTGCGTTGACGTTTGTGCCTTTCGTAGATCGTTAGATCGGCCTTCGAGCCTTTGTCATCCGTCGACTTTTCTTAATGAAATATCGTTTCTATTGTTTTTGTATCCTTTCTTTTGTCCAATCTGGTTCATTTAAAGTTCATATGCAATAAAATCAGAACTTCGGCCATAAAATGAACAATATCATCACAAATTAAACCAGCCGCTTTGAGTAACTCAGTCGCTCTGAGTAACTCAACCGTATCAGACAACAACTAGGGTCAAATTGATAAACAATCCAACGTCTCAGGTTAAATTGATCAAATTGATAAACATCAACTATGGTCAAAATGATAAACAATCCAACGGCTGAATAGTAAAACAGAATAACTCAGCCGTAATAGTCTTCATCTACATTGTGGCTGAGTTATGGGAAAACATCTTTATTTTCTTTATTCTCTGCTGCCGTTGATCATAATCAATCCACCATATAAGGAGACTTGCTAACCCGTAAATCAGCCGTGAATAGCATCATTAATTTCTTTTTTCTCTGTTGCCATTGATCATAATCAATCCAACGGATAAGATTATTCCAGTCCCTAAGTTCTCTTTCTTTCTTTTTCTCTCCCTCTGTGTCTTCTCTCTCTTCCTCTTCGTCTTTAAATGGATTTGTGTTTCTTCGTCGTAATCAAACAAAATTATCTTTCTAGACTATTTCGTCGCTAGACTCTTTTTTCTTGTCTTTTCTCTCGCATTCTCGCCCTGCCCTCAAAAAGGCTTTTTCATGGAGTCTGATAACGACATCTCCAACATACATATCGAGGACCATCGACGGTCACTTGTCATTGTATCCTTACTGACGTGGATGCAACTCGACAGTCTCCATCTGGTTGTGGTTTGGTGTGAGTGGGTGCTCTCGAGCGGTGCGCGTCACCTAATCCAATCCATAGCTTTTCGAGAGTCCTCTGTAGTGCTTTCGATTTTTGAATCCCGCGATGTAGAGTTTGTTAATGCTTTATTTTCCCTCAATGCAGAGTTCGTCAATGCTTTCTATTCCCTAGATGCAGAGTTCGTCAATGCTTTCTTTCCCTTGCCGACCCTGTTGGAACATCTTACTTTCGTTCTTGCACTTTTGGCGTTTGTGCCTTTTGTAGTACGCTCAATCGGCCTTCGAGCCTTTGTAATCTGTCGACTTCTCTTAATAAAGCACTATGTTCTTATGTCGCATCATCGTCTACCGTGTCTTATAATCAATCCAGCAGCCGTGAAGAATAACTCAGCCAAAACGAAAAACAAACAACCGAAATTTACACATACCATAGCCGTTAATAGTAACTCAGCCAAATTTTAGAAGTAAATTTGTCGTGAAGATTAATTAAGTCAATATTAATCAAGTCATTGTACAACATAGTCAGCCATAATACAACCAGAAGTGAGACTTTAATAATAATATGGTCTCTTAAAATATTAACTACGCATCTATGGTATCCTAGTACGGTGCAATCAAACTTTAAGTAAGCTGTTAAAGAAAATATATTCTATGTAAATCACACTTCAAAATACATAAGTTAACCGTTTAACATAAATTAAACTGATTACTAAAACAACCACGTTAAACCAGAACTCAGCCGTATAGAAAAGTTGTTAACCGCTGGTAAATCAGCCGTGAAGCAACACACCGATATTTTACTTGATGGATGAGATAGTTTTGATTCCAAGGCTGAGTTTTCACCCGAAATCATTTTCATTCAAATTCACACAGAATCGTTTTTCTCCCAGAAACCATATACCATAAATAATAATGAAATACAAGTCGAGATGTCTTATCACGTAGGCATGATGACCTATACAAGTCGAGATGTCTTATCATGTAGGCATGATGATCTTGTGTTATTACGTTATTAAGGCTAACTTATTACGTTACAACGGCTGGGTTATAAGAGTTGTTGCGACTGAGTCAATTTTGTGTCAAAACTCAGCCATAAAGTAAAGTGTAAATTAAGTTATAAGAGTTGTTACGACTGAGTTACTTATAATGACTTATTTATTTATGATTATATTGTTCTTTCAATGGCTGAAATTCTGGTTTTGTTGCATATGAACTTTAAATGAAATAGATCGTACAAAAAATGCTACAAAAACAATAGTGTAAAGAGATCCCTAGTGTAAATCCTTAAACATAAACAAACTTGAACATTAAACGAACGAGAAATTTTGGATATCAATACAACTTTACTACTGGGTTAACTCATGGTGAATAATAAGTTATTTGTGCAAAAAAAACATATTGGTTTCACGGGCCCAAAACAATTATGACACATCGGAGCATTAAGGGGGTCATACTGTCCAACTGCGGCTGCCCTCCATTCAAACAAATTGTCTATGTAATCCGAATAATCCTCTTTGTGGTCTTTGTCACAACTGCAATCAGGAACATAGTCTAGTACCATCTCCTTCAACTTATCTTCACCTCCCCATAAAAGGTCGACATCGAATACAAGACTGTTCCTCACATCCGCATCTGAACGACAGATTCCAGCAATAATGGTTTCATAAGCGTAGCCGACATGTCGATACATTCGTCTCTTCTTTCGACACCCCAACAAACTTGAATTAGACCGTAGAGATACCATGCTTTGATGTGACCTTTCTATGCAATGGCTTTTGATTATGCCAACCCTTCCTCTGCTCTCTCCCTTCTTCAGATGTCGAAGTAGGAAGTGAGTCCTTATCGGTACAATGCTTCGGGATTCACTGCTACACAAAATCGTGTCATGATTATACCTAAACTTCTTACGTTCTCATTGTCTCCGATAACTGGTTCAAATTCCAGGGGACTGAGAGGACATTCCCTTCGAACGCCTTCAGTGTTTCAGGGCCTTCTGAACGATTGGGATACCTTCCCGAGAGATGCACCATCTTCGAAGCTTGACCTTGAGACCCGTAACAAGATATTTGCCAGAAGTTTGTTAGGTAGATCATCCAGAGAATAAATTCTTCCGACTTTAGCCATTATCTTGTGATACAAAACTTGTGATGCAATTTAATGAAGATAATAAGAAGTAGTGGGTTTATGCTTTTATGCACTGATTTGATTTGACACAAAACCGTATTGCCTAAGAGAACAAGAATGAATTTTATGCATTGGTTTTATTTTTATTTTGTTGGCAGGTTGTGAATTGAATTTTGTTACTATTAAACTCTATGATACGGCTGATTTATTTTTATGGTCATGTGGAATTACTTAATATTAACAATACGCTGCCATCTTGAACTTTTCGATACGGCTAACTTACGCTTTCCCAACCTATTTAAATCTGTTATGCGGATGACTTGAAGGAACTAAACAAATAATACGACTGATTTCTGATTTCCCAGCCGTTTTCGACTGATTAATTAACGAAAGTTGTAATATTAACTACGTGTAATATTGTATCAATATATATAGGGTAATGTTGATTATTTTAATATTGTCCAATACGGCTGACTTTCAGACTAGATTTATTGAATGTACGTTGTCTACTACGGTTGCTTTGGATTTTATCTGCGGCTGTGTATTGAAACAAAGAGACAACAAATGAGACATCATTTGACAAAGAGACATCATTCATCTACCATGAGATAACTAAATCTAAACATCATTCATCTACCACAAGTTAGAGAAAATGTAAGTAAACATTACAGCTCAAAAGCAGACAAAGAAATAGCTCAGAGTAAGTCATGTGAAGCAACGATTGTCCAACAACTTGAAGATGTGAAGTTTCAGTTTCACTTTCAACAACTTGAAGATGCTATTCACTGCTGATTTACGGGTAAGAAAATATCCTAATACGATGGCTTTTTTGTGGAATAACTTTGTTCCATACCTCAGCCACGACGTAGCTAGATAACTAAGTCGTTCGATATGAAATTTGAAACTATTGCGTTCCATGTAATCTCAATGTTTGTGCCGACCCCTTCCCTTTACATCGGCAACGTAAAAGACATACTTTCCCAGGTGATATGACATATCAGAGCTGCCTAATAAGACATTAATAGCTCAGACGTACTCTACAACACGGTAATTATATCAGCTGTCATTAACTCCAACCACAACACTAAAATAGTGTGGAAATCCCACTATTTTGTGTGATTTAACACTAAAAACAACATCGTTCTCCAACTACAACACCAAATATTACACTAAAAAGAATATTCTTTATTATTATATTATTAAACAAAATATTCTCTTTATTATTTAATAGTTTATTTTAAACACCTATTATTATTTATAATGAATTAATCTAACTTACAATTGAAAAGTTTAATTAGAACTATATTTTAGAACATAATTATATTACATCAAAATATATTACATCAAAAATAATTTAAAAATACACAAAGAAAAGACAATTACATTATATTAATTCTCAGAATTAGTATACTCGGACCATAAATGTTCAATTAAAGCATCTCGGAGTTAAAAATGAGCATCTCGTTCCTTGATTTTTTTTTTTGTCGAGCTAAAAATTCTTGAAATCGAGCATAGTCGTCACTCACCATCTCAACTTATGCACTAGGGACTTCAGTTCGATCTTCAATAATTGCATCACGATCACGTTCGTCCTCGATGATCATATTATGCATAATGAACAAGTTGTCATTATATCATGTAAAACTTTCTTATTCCATAAGCGTGATTTCCTGCTATAATTGTAAATCTTGATTGCAAGACTCCAAATGCACGTTCCACGTCTTTTCAACATGCTTCTTGTTTCAAAGCAAATAATTTTTTTTTGGACCAAGTGGATTGTAAATTGTTTGAACAAGAGTGGACCACTTTCCTATGGAGCTTTACTCGGCCAGACTTCAAATCCCTCATGTGAGATATCAAAGGCTGGAGGTGGCACCATCTAGATTCACCACTACCTCCCTGACAAGCTGGGCAATGCCACTGCCTATTAGGTTCATTAATCGACCATGTTTTCATAGACTCTAACTTCTCAAAGAACTTCTGGATAGACCTAGCTTTCTTTCCAGTCCCATAGTTCTATTGAGAGTCATCAACGTCCGGATCAGAATCCTCATCAGTATCCTCCTCAGAATTAATATCCATGTTTTGGGGCTCGTGTGGAACTTGGTGATGAGGATATCCAGACCATCTGTTGGACAATTTTTCTTATTTCTTTGGATTGAGCCCTCAGACTGTCCACCAGCGTCTTGAATAGCAGAACGTTTTGTTCTGGTATAAACTTGGCTCATTTGTTCAACCGGAACAGGATTCCATGTCCAACATGAGCAAGAGTCTCCATGAGAGACTTGCTTGCCCTTGTTGTCTTGGCCGATACGATTGTTCATGTCGAACCTGAGAAAAAACGGGGTAAAAACCAAAAACAAAAGATGCATGTAAGAGGCTTGTATATAACAAACGAATGAAATTGAGATACTAAAGGAAGCGAGCGCAGAACGACGAATGAAAAAAAGCCGTTTTTGGATCAAATACGAATAAAGAGTTTCATAATCAAAACAGTGGAGAAACTTACAATAAACAGAGCAGAGGAGGAAGATTTGTAGTGAAATGAGACTGAAGATGAGAGAGATGTGTGAGTAACTTCCTTTCTGCTACTGAGTATTTATAGAGGAACGGTTCTCCCTCTCTTTAACATTGCGTCTTTTCCAAAAACAGTTTTCCCCGCTTAATGTTGCAACTCTTCGATTTCGTAGATGGATGAAAGAGAATACTCTAATAATAACTACCTTTAAAGTCCGAATGACTACGAAACGTGTTAATAAAACATCTCAAAAGGAATGTAAATTATACGAAACGAGTTAATAGAGATCCTCTTTTCAATCCTCAGTGGATGTTAACTAGATGTATGTATCCACTCTATTGAATTTACAAGTCGAGAATTGATAATGCTCTTTAGATGTATGTTGGTTAATCATATATGATCATATATTGGAATGATGCTATTGAGATGTATGTTGATACTCTCGCAATTACTTTAGATCATATATAACTCAGCCATTAAATAAAACAATTTAACACAAAACTCAGCAAAAAAGCTGATGTGGAGGAAATAGAAGATGATGTGGAGTGTTAAAGTGAAAAGTGAGTGTTGAATAAAATTTGCCATTGTCAGGAAATTCGAAAACCTATACAAACCTGACTATGTCATAAACACGTGGCCCGACCGTTCATATAGTCAGGAAAAACATTGTCATACTTTATCGTGGCGTTCAGGTCTAGGTTATGTTATGAACTTTTAGGTTATGTTTTGAACTTATGTTGCATGGAAATTTAGACGACTAGACTACTAGACAACAGCAAGAACTGTATCAAACAAATTATACAGACCTTTTTATACCAAATATCTAAATATTTTTTCCTTTTTACCACATTTCGTTGACGACGTTCCAATTTACCTCGTTTGCGTTTTCTATTGTTCTCCATTAAGAGAGAGTGAAAACGAAAAGTTATGATATTGTCAAATCTCGGAATGATATATTAACCGTATCAAGTTGAATTAAAAGAAAACTCAACTTTATTTCGGCTGACTAATGAGCGAAAGATTACAAAAAAGCCCCCTTCCCTTTTAGGTTATGTTATGAACTTTTAGGTTATGTTTTGAACTTACGTTGCATGGAAATTTAGACGACTAGACTACTAGACAACAACAAGAATTGTATCAATCAGATTATGTTTTGAACTTTTAGGTTATGTTTTGAACTTACGTTGCATGGACCTTATTATCCCAAATATCTAAATATTTTTTCCTTTTTACCACGTTTCGTTGACGACGTTCCATTATATAGATGAGTATTATTGTTCTAGATTAAGAGAGAGTGAAGACGAAAGTTATGATATTGTCAATTGGTCAACTGGTACAACTTAGAGATGTTGGGTTATAACCGAAATAAATTCTATGACTTTCTGCTCCATCAAAGATACATCACCAACATAATAAAGCACGACATTAAGAGAAAGAAAGAAATGTAGGTTTATAATTAGCGGAGAGAAACACCAATATACTAATTAAGGAGGAAATGTATGTTGGTGAGTCCATAAACATAAGCATAAATATAAGCACAAACATAAACCAAACTAGTACAGACTGAAGTATAAGCAATGTGAAATTTCACGATCCCACAAACAAATGCGACATAGTGTAGAAGTAGAAATAAGTTTGTATGACATATCGTCATAATTAACTATCCCAACCACGACCACGCGGTAACAAGTTGGTTGGCCCACCATTGAACCTATCACGAACATATCTTGTTATGAATTCTCTCGCTGTCGGTCTACCCATCCATAAAATGGTCCTACTTTCACTGATATTTCTGGTCTCCTCTATCGTGTGTGACAGCATGGGTTTTATAAAACAAGATAAGATGTCGAAACCGTTTTGCTTCGATTCTCCACCAATGCACAAAAGAATCCCCAATATGTTTCACCTTTCTGGTTTTTGCCAACAATGTTGTATGTTCCAAATTTTATCCACCCACTCAATAACACCAAATTTTGCTTAGTGATCCATTTGGCACTTTTCCGACCAGTACGAGTTGAATCATCAACATTCGGGGTGGCTCCATGAACACCCAGACGTTGGAGTATTTAAATATGGCGTATAGTTAGGAGGATCATTGGGCGTTGGTGGATGAGGGCGACGTGGAGGAGACTCTCATATGTCTAACTTGTTTCTGGTACCGGGAAATTGTTCTTCTCTTGTCCAGCAATCCTCAAGCCGTTAATCCTATAATTTGACTGTTTTAATGTTTGTTTTATTTTTTATGACTTTATAAATGTTTGTTTTGTTGTTAAACCATAAGTTTCATCTAAGTTCAGCCGTTAAATGTTTGTTTGATTGTTTGTTTCATATGGATTTTAAAATCTTCAAAGTTATGACATGTTCAATAAACCAACTCTTTCGCTCATAAGTCAACCGCAAACCACCGAGTTTACTTTAAATTCAGCTTTTTAAGGCTGATATAACATAACTTAGCCTTATTGACATCCTATAAATTAACCCTGAATTTAGTAACAGTGTCGTCCGATGATCATTAATCAGGCAGCGAAAACTAGTCAGTTGAAACTTTTTTACGTAAGTCAACCGTAATCACATAAATCTGCCATATTAATGTAAGTAAGCCGTCACGTTCAGTTGACTTATTTATGTAGAAAAGTTGTAATATAACTCCACATGACTATACAAATAAGTCAGTCGCATCTCAAAGTTTAATAAGAGAGGATACGACTTACTTCCCGTCTTTTTCTGTGGAAGTTTGAGTTCATCATTTGCACCGTTTTACAGCTATTACTTATGACTTCAATTTACGAGAGGGTGCGACCTTTGCACTGTTTGACTATAACGACATTTTACAGGTCTAAATACTACCCATTAACCCCTCATGAACTCACACGTCAAATCTTCTCGATTCTTCTTCCTTTGTTGTGAGATCTCACAAACGAATAATGTCTCTTGATCATTTGCCTGACGATATTCTTGTTGATATCTCTTTACGTGTTGCAGACTCTTCCTTATCCGATGCTCACATTCTCGAACAAACATCAAAGTCTTTTAAAAAACATTGTTATGATCAATATGTTCTCCAACGAGTTTCTCTCCATAAACTTCCCATGTTTCCATGGACCAACAACAGTGAAAAGTTGAGAAAGTTTTCCAGATTTTTCAACAGATTTCGCAATATTGGAAACACGGAAGCGCTGCACCATAATTGACTCATCAACTACTTTCACCGTAATAGCAGTTAACGAAAACAAGATAGAGGACTAAAACAAATAGCTAAAGCTGCAAACAAAGGACAATATGCGTACGGGTTGATCCTTATATGTCTCGGTCGCAAGCCAAAGCAACATGGCTTCAAAATATTGGCGCTGTCATAGGCTTCAAGTCGTATCTCATCCAACTCTTCAAGTTACATTTCTTGCATTTCCTTGGCGGATTTGACATTGAAGTTGAGGTTTTAACTGTCCATAGTGCCTTGTACTCAAGTTCCACCGGTAGATGGCACGCTTTCCCGTACAACATGTGAAACGGTATGGTACCTAGTGGGGTCTTAAAGGCGGTCTGATAAGCCCATAATGCGTCGTCAAATTTAGTATACCAATCTTTCCTATTCGGACCCACTGTATTTTTGAGGATTGCCTTGATTTGTTGGTTAGAAACTTCCACTTGCCCACTAGTTTGCGGATGGTACGGTGTTGCGACCTAGTGCTTAACCCCATGCTTTCGCAATAACCCTTCGAAGACCCTATTTATGAAGTGAGAGCCACCATCACTGATCACAATCTTAGGTGCCCCAAACCGAGGAAAATGATGCTCTTAAACATCTTCAAAACCACTCTAGAATCATTAGTAGGACTTGCAATAGCCTTGATAATCAGTGTTTTCTTCCCCCTACTGCTTACTATAGACGAGTAGAGCAGAGGAAAATAAAACTCCTACAAATGAAGATGAGGGTATATATCAAACCAAATCGGGAGGTTTTACTAGGGACAACAGACTTTATCAGGGAATCCTTGGTCTAAGCAAGATTTTATATCTGTCACTAAAAATCCTGTTAAAATTGTCGATTGATTGTAGTAAGAGCAAGTGACCATAAACAAGCGATTAAAACGGGGAAATTAACGAAAACTTTAAAGACAATATAGACAATTGGTCAGACAATCAGATTTCAGGCAGTAGGTCCTAATTCTAGATGTTCCGGTTTTGATCTTATCCTAGGTCTAAGGAATTAAATATGGGCCCAGCCACTCTCGCATGAAAGACCTCTCTCGGGACTTCCCTAACAC
>OVAO01003196.1:0-11551 GCA_900406285.1 Biscutella auriculata | reverse complement strand
TATAGCGTTGTTGCATTGTTAGGGTTTTACTTTATATTCTTTTTTTAAATTTATGGATTTGTGTTTATGATTGTTTGCAGTTTGTAATCAATTACTGGCAAGGATAGGGTTTGGTTTTATAGTGAAATACTAAAATCGGCAGACAAAAAAAGTTTCGACACTAAATAAGTTCTCTACCGTTATAAACTCTCTTCAAGGAGTCTTGCCGTCTGGCTAAGTCTCGTAGACCTCAATGGGTTGAATATTGATCAAGCATATATATTAAGGAAAATCACGGTTGACTAGGGTTTTGTCCACGTCCACCACGCTGAGCTCGACCACCACGAGGTATCAATCGACCGCCTCCTCGGATGTTCACAGATCGACCACGACCTCTGGTCGCTGGCAAAGGAGATCTAACGGCTGCTCCAAGAGGGGCTGCTCTTGCTTGTCTTTTGGCTGCATTCTCTTTTGCTTTATCAGCTAGTACCACAACAGTTGAGCTTCCACCACTTGGCGACGCTGCTCTTTTCGTTTCTTCTGTTTTTGGAGTTTCAGATGCTGGAGTAGAGGAGACTGGTGGAGTAACAGGTGCAGAAGAAGTTGTAGCTGCTGTACTCTCTGGCTTGAGATCAGTTTCTGCTGCTTCTTGTTGTTCATTACTACTGTTGGGTTTATCAAAGGATTCTTCAGCTAGATCACCACCTTCATCGTTCTTCTCCTCTTCTAGTGGCGGTTCAATGGTTGTTTCATTTTCCTCCATTGTTGTATCCATCCTACTAGGTGACTGCGTGGGTGTACCGAGAGTCTCAGGCTGCACTTCTCCTTTATCTGGACTCCTCATCATTATAGCTACATCTGTAGCATCATCGAGATCTTCCAGTGTATCTAGATCGAGCTCTCCTTCTTCTTTGTCAAATTCCAGGTCTGCCATAAGATCTTGATTTTCTTGTTCGCTCTGATCCCTAGACTCTTCTTCAGTGGGGATGGCCTCCGTCTCAGTTGGAGTTTCTTCGTCTGGTTCATCAGCTTTATCCTGCACTTCAGCTTCACTTTCTTGTTGTGCTTCCATACATTCCTCGAGTTTCTCCTCTGCAATCTCAGCTTCTGTTTCTTCATTGTCACCATCGGCAGCAGTAGCACCATCCACCGGTTCATCTGTGGCTGCCTCTTTTAAGAGGGTTTCACCTTCGGAAGCTTCAGGTTGCGACTCAGATCCTTTGGACTTCTTTGATGCAGGCGGTACAATCTCGGAATTGGTTTCCCCTTGAGTAGTCTCTCGCTGTGGCTCAGAGGCCAATGAATCAGCCTGGCGTTTACGGACAAGTGTTTGAACAGGCAGTAGAAGCGTGGCTCCTTGGCTCTCTGTTTCATGGGATAAAGTCTGTTTTCCTTCATCACCAGCTCCTTCAGCTTCTGGCATCTCAACATCAACTTGGGGAGACTCCTCCGGTTTGACGAGTTGGGGACGAATAATCCTCCTACCCGGTCTACGCAGCTCAGTACTTGGTTTCGGCAAAGCTAATCTCCTCTCTTTGTTGTCTAATGATGGTTTGATTGGCTGCTGAGTAGCTGCCACCGGAGCTTTTGAAGGTGTTGACGCAGAGGCTCTTGCAATGGCTGACGGCTCAACTGCACCAGAGATTAACATATTCACATCCGCTGAGATGAAACTACAGAAATATCACATATGAGGGTTTTGTGCATTCAAACTTACCAGCAGCAGCAGAAGGGCCAGAGGAAGGTTCAGTCACCAAATCAGTAGATTTTGTACTGGCTTGAGAATTGAGGGCAATAGAACGAGCCATGCGTTCAAAGTAGTCCACAGCTGAAACATAGGCAGCCGCTTGGTCATTCAATACGGTTCCAGAGAGAATCTGGACAGCTGAAGTACCCTATTGAACAACGAAAGAAATGAGTTTAGAACATGTTGGTAAAATAGACATACACTTAACCTTATATAAAACCATATTTACATCCAAAAGACACAAGTCGTTACCTCGGGAAGGTTGCCATCAGCTTGCTTCAGTTTGTCCAATTCTTCAGAGAGATGAGCCAATGCTGTCTGATACCTCTCGAGCTTAACAAGCTCTTCTTCAACTTTAGTTTTCTCCTGCGAAACCGAGAGGCAAATCATGAGTTAGAAAGTTGGGTGAATGTTCTCGTGAGAGACAAGAGCGCACAAGTGTGACTGGAAAGACACAGACCTTTTTAACTTTGGCCAAGGAGTCTTCAACTATCTTCTCAACAGACTTGCGTTCCGTTTTCTCTTTATTCAATTCATCATCCTTCTTCTTCAAATCTTCGTCCCGTTTCCTCAGTTCGCCTTTCAGTTGATGAACAAATTTATCCAAAATCTACAGCGAAAGTCATGTGTTTACCAACACACAGAAGCACAACAAAGCAGAAATCAAGAATCACAAATAAATACGACTTTCTTGTAACCTGAATTTTTTGTTCTTTTTCCTCTTTCTCCTTGATGGCCTGCTCCATCGTAGCATCACTTGCTGTTCTTTTACCAGCTTTTTGGAACAAATAGAGAACATATGAGCAAATACCAACATATACTACTACAACTGGATTTTTTAAAAATAATTACCCTCTCTGGCTTCCTCCAACTGTTTAGAGAGTGACTGGTTTTCTCTGTTTAGATCTTCCTTTTCTTTCTCGTATTTTTTGGTCAAGTCCTCCTTTTCTCTATCTTTTTTCTTCATCACATAAAACAAATTCACCATGTCAAAGGAAAAACATCGAGAAGAAGTCGTGAAACTAGAAATAAAGATTTCAAACCTTAGCGAAGTTACTATAAGCTCTCTTGGTCTTATCAGTATCTACTTTCAGCTTACTGATCTCTGCTTTCAGCTTCTCAATCTCTGACTGCATAACAGACTGAAAAAAGGTACAGAGACAAGGTCAATATATCTAAATCGAGAGACATGCAAGTTAACAGATAACTCGTCCTCAGAAATAAATATCATCGCACCTGTGTTTGCTGAGCATCGTCTAACTTCTTCTCCCTCTCACTCAGTTCTTTTTTGCAGTTTGTTAGCTCTTTCTCCAGTAGGGAAAACTTATTCTGCTTCTCTAATTGACGCTTCTTGAAATCTTCAATTTGAGCATCTTTACCTTTCAGTTTCTCCTAAAAGTCATATCATGGCATCACAAGGAAATGAGAAGTAAAAGCAAAAGCACTGCTTAAAATCAGTGGGGAGCTAAAAAATTCAAATTTAACACACTTTAAAGCATCGACATCATTCAGCCACTATTAAAAACTAGTTCGTCAGAGATGCTCATCAGACAAAAACACAATTATCCTACACTGGAATCCTATACGCGTTATATGATCTATATGAACATAATGAATATCAGCGTCAAAGTTAAGAACTGGTATGGCGTGATGTACCCTTTAGAGGGTGGAAATTCAAGGAATAGGTTCAATTTAGGGCCTTATTTAATCAGTTAGGAGACAAAGGGCCTCTCAGAGGCTTCCCAGTATGTCTCGAGATAAGCACCTTTATCTTCTTTAATCAGTTGGAATCTAGGAGNTCAATTTAGGGCCTTATTTAATCAGTTAGGAGACAAAGGGCCTCTCAGAGGCTTCCCACGTATGTCTCGAGATAAGCACCTTTATCTTCTTTAATCAGTTGGAATCTAGGAGCTAAAACTAACCACCTTCGGAGGACTATGGTATCATCTCATGCATAGACAGTGTCCCAATATCTTTATTGGCATACCTCAAGCTGCCGCAAATCATCTTTGAGGCGATTGTATTCAGCAATATCAATATTTCTGTACGTCTCCCGCAACTTCACAAAAGCGAATTAATTGTAAGAATTAGCCAATAAATATATGGAGTAAGAACTTTGAAATGGCTTGCCTCGTCAACTCTCTTTTTCTGAAGATCTGTTTCCATCCTTAGCTTTTCCATCTCTTTTATACACAAATCCAGCTCAGATTGCTTTTGCTTTAATAGATTTTCCGAGTTTTCAGATTCCATCTGAGCCTTTTGAGCAACCTCACGCAATCTCTGAAGTTTCAAACAAGTTTTATCAGGTTTCTCTAAGACAGTTAGCTGAATCAGACGTTGCAATGGAATTCAGCACTCGAGGGTAATAATAAAGCAAACTAAATCTGACTAAAAGTTACATTACGGACCTGGCACTCATCAAAATTGTGTTTATTTTCCTCCCTGAGTTGCATGTTGCTTTCACGGAGCAAGTTCATTTCACTAACCTGCAAGGAGAACTTTGAAGTCAGCTAATGAAAAGTAGTTTCGAAGCCGAAAATATTGAAGTTGGCAAAGACAAAAGAACTCAGTTACGAGTAACTGAAGCAACAAAATCATTAGTTCATATGTTATCAGATATCAAATCACCAACATTACCTGAAGCTGGAAAGATTTGATTTCATCCTCAGTCAATAACGAGGCCCTTGTACTGGCCCGTTCAGCATTAAGTGATCCTCGGGCAGATTCTGCCATCTTCATGGCACTATCAAGCTATAAAATAAAAAGATGCAAAAAGAATCACAACGTAGCCAACCCTAAAAAAATAGAATAGGAGTTTTAGCTTTGAATGAGTGCATGTACTGAGAGGTGTTACTTAAACCAGATGTGGTAGAAATATTAGGCAAAAGATAGATGAAAATAACTCACTTGCGATTGCAACCGTAATTTCTCCTGTCTCATTAGTGAGATCTCTGTTTCAGCCTGTTCGAAAGGATGCAAATGACTTAGATAACCATACAGAACGCAGAAGGGGCAGAAAGAAATAGAAAGCAGTCCTACAAAGAAACTTCTCTTACAATTTCCTTTGTTCTGCGTAAATAATTGACTACGCTTTGCAAACCAGAATCTCCGAGACGATCTGAGTCGGTGCTTCCCGATGATATTTTTCCGGAACGGCTATCTTTCTCAGCTGACTGAAGATGCATAGCCTCAAGTCGGCTATGAATCAATTTGTTCTGAAGCAAAGAGCAACAAGATGAGTGAATACTTGTAACAAGATCATAAATTGAAACTCTACACAAATGCACATGAAGCCTCGGTCACCCAGAAAACGCTGGAAAAGACTATCCACAACAATTATGATAAGAACAGAACAAAAAACATCAAACAGATATCGATGAGAGGTGACATATTCGCACTGCTTATTTCATATGCATGGATATAGATTGCAAAAGAGTAAAGATCAGAGAGCATTGGCCACCTGCTCATTTAGTTCATGATACTTCTTCTCAGCAAGATTCTTTTGCTGCTCTAGCGTCGATTTCTCTTCACTCCACTTGGCATTAAGCTCGGACTGAAAAACACAAAGAAAAATGAATCAAGGACTACCAGAACCGATGACACAACAAAAAAATCAGAAAAAGGGCCAATGAGAGGAAAAATACAACAGTCAAGGAAAAATACAGAAGAAATGAGTAAGCACTAAAGTTTAAGTTGTTTTCGCCTAACTTATCAGTACTATTTTCGGGAAGACTTGAAACAATGATATAATAAAGTTTTGTATGGCTAGAAGTTACATTTTCCTTTCCCTGTGCATCAGCCAAATTACGTAGTTCAGATGCCTCCTCTTGAAGGGCTGCCATAGCTTGTGAAGTTTTTGTCAGCTCTTGAATAGTTTCAGACTGCAGAATAACCTGCGTTTCAAAAAGTAGGAGAGAAAATAAGGGATGTCGTTACCTTATAAGATGGTAGAATTACCTTAATTTATCAAGAACCTAACAAGCATTTCATAAAATGTAAAAATCAAAACAGAAAATATCTGACTTCTGTTTATAAAGGTGCAATACTAAGTTTTCAGAAGATTTCTGTTTCATGAAATTGGCAACAGACTGGGTAATGAAATGGAGTCGGGTTCTAGAAAATTATCCAATAAAAGCAATTGTAGCCAACAACGTGATATGCATGATAGTCACAATGTTGCTTAAAACCGAGACCTTTAACAAACCTGTCTTTCATAATTTCTCTGAGCAACACGCCATTTCTCATGTTCTGTCTCCAGGTCATTCTTCAAAGCGGAAATTTGAACATCCATTGCTTCAATTTGGGAACTGCAAACAATTACATGAAATCAACTCAAGGACACATAAAAAATTAGTTAAAAGATACATTTGACACATAATAAAATATTAACTTTTTAACTAAGCTCTCTTCTCTCAAACGTGCAATTTCAGCTGCTGTTGATGCAAGAGCATCTTCTTTTCCCGCAGCAGCAGCGGCTACTTGCTCAGATTTCTGTATACAGTCGTTTTCAAGTTCTGAAACCCTCTCCCTAAGAGAAACAAGCTCTGCTTCCAAAGATCGTTGTCTCTTCTCAGCCTACAAACAGCAACCAGGTTATAAAAACCATACAACATCTAGTTCTATGAAATGGACAAAGGTGCATAGCCAGATGAGATAACTGTTTCAGCCCAACATAAACACCCGTACCTCAAGTCTGAAGTTCTCATGGGCAGATTCCATCTGCTTTAACGCAGTTTCATTCACCTGAGCTATACTCTTGTACTGCAAAATGGCCCACAAGGTAAGTTTCGAATGGCAATGAAATGAAAACTAACCAAGCCAATTTAGGAAGTACCTGAAGCATGTGGCTTTTGCTAGATTCTACTTCTCCCCTCAATTTTTCAATTTCTTCCTTTGCGCCACGCAGTTCTACAGTCATCTATAGTACATAACCACCACAGCAGAAAAAAAAAAGATTTAACGGAGAACCTTTACCACCAAACATTAGATTACTAGCAACAAGTAAAAGGTAAACACAAACAATTGCTTAAGCGAAAAATCCCCCTTCAAGAAATGTGATAGATGCAGTGATTAGAAGGTCAAAATATTTACTTAAATAACATAGACTTAACATTGTAATCGTGGTTGTTCTCAAGTAAGCATAGTTTAATTAGGTTGCCTAGTCGTTTAGTATATATGAGAGCTTAAGGGGTTTGGGGAGAGGTATCAAAGATCAGAGTGAATCTTGCAAGGGGAGGGGAAAGCCACTCCATTAAGAACTCTCAATGGTGTTTTCTTTTTTCTTTTTTTGTAACAATGGTGTGTTTCTTTCATGATTATCTAATCTACGAGATTTCGATACTTCCTCGTATCAAAATGTTCCCCCTTTTTGATAAAAGAAAAATCATCATCATAAAAATAATAGTTGCAGTCTTTACAAAAAGACTACAACAAAAAAATCAAATAATACTGTAATGACAAAATTTAAATTCCATCTCAGAAATCGCACAAAAATGCTGATTGCTGAAGACTTTACTGACCTCATTATCCGAAAGAGAGACAACTCCAGCATTATCTATATCAAGAGCCTAAAAGTGTCAAAAAGAAATCCACCACCAGTACAAATTAGTGATTGCAAATTCCAAACACTGCCATTTGAAGAAAACTCCAAAACTCAATTATTAAAATTCTAAACATTTACCTTAGGATCTGAAGATCCTATCTTCTTCCCCAAATCAGAAAGTCTAGCCTAATTATACACATTAAACGAAATAATCAATTATATGAATCGAGCACAAATGATAATGCCAGTACGAATACGGATGCCTGACAGCGAAAAACCTAGCTGATTGACAGTACAGCAGAATCTTCTGGAAATTGGTTTAGGCCTATTCAGAAATAGTATAACCAATTGGGACAAAACAAACCACATGCAAAGGCTCACTTCACAAAAGCAGCCACCAAGAAAAAAAGCAACCCAGGAAAGGTCGACCTGGGAAAGCTACTGTATGCAATCTAGGAGCTGGACATAGTAAACGTCTGTCGGATGCTCGTGATGTGCAGCACTTTGACAGTAGGGGATTGGTCCGTTCATAAATATAAGTTATTTAGAAAGATAAAACCGGCTTAAAGAATACCTCTGCCACAGAAGCCCGGGATTCTGCTGCTGAGACAGCCTTCAAGGCAATCGCCAATTCTTTACCCATTTCTTCTACCTGCATTACAGCGTTATTCAATGTTTGATTGCGGTCCGAAGTTACATTCCGCGCATTGCTCCTTTCTTCTTGCAATTCTTTTTTAGCTTCAGCCCATTCTCTCTGTGAAAATCCCGTCCAAAACAGTCACTTAAGGTTTGTTCTTCTACACAATAATCTTGAAGAAAGTTAATGAATGTGCCAATAAAAGAATTATTAAGTACGCAATACCTCAAGTTGCTTGATATGCTCCTCTTGTTTCTTTCTCTCAGCAGCTCTTGCTTCCTAAAATTTTTGGTGAAATATCAGCTTTTGATTGGTATTACCTTCCATTATAGATAAAATCGAAGGTGGTTTTGATACCTCACGAACTTCCTCTGTACTCTGTATAGTATCCAAGGTAGCCTGCAGAACATCAGGTTAGCCAAAAGAAAAAGAGTATGCACAAGTTAAGATATAATTTGCACTACTGTAATGGTTTCAACCTGAAGACGATAAACTCTCTGAGATAGAGCAGAAACTTCATCAGAAGCTCTTTTTTCAGCATTTGATAACACCTCCTTTTCTTGTTTTAGAACCGATACCTAAAGCACAAATGACTATTAGTACTAAACTACGGAAATTATAAAAGTGACGAGTGTGATTAATATACTACCTCCATAGATAATTTTCTAGACGCCTCTTCTGCTGCAATCAGAGACTCCGAATTCTCACGTAACTTGCGTTGGTGGTCGACGATCAGCTGCGAAAACTCTATGTTTCTTGCCAAAACACTGTTCATTTCTTCTCTCTGATATAAAGACAGATAAGATGAAAACTTTGAAAATGAAAATTTGCAGAAACTGTTAATGATATGAATTTCTGAAGATCACCTTGCGATCAGATTCTTTCATGATGCCCTCAAGTTTTTCCCTAGCAAAATTTGCTTCCATGGCCAATTTATCTCGTTCAGATCTTATAGCAATTATCTCACTCCTAAAAACCATAGGGGAGAGATGAAAATAACCCAGCTGATATTAGTGTTTTTTTTTGTTGAAATGTTAAATTTATTGACAACAAAAAAGAAAATATACAAAGGATTGGAGAGTTTGAGTTGCAAAATGAAGAAGCTGGGCAAGGCATAAAACCGAGCAAGATACAAATAAAGAAGCAAAAGAGCTGAGACCAGAACTAGACATGAGGAGAGCAACCTACTTGCCTCGTTAATACCCCCCTAGAAAACCCGATGGGACAACACTACGATGATATGAGTTTGATTCAACGAGTAACTATAACAAGCCAAAAGAGAGTACAAATCTACAGGAAAAAATAGCAGAAATGATAAGCTACGATTTGAGTTCCATGGTTATATATGCTATATCTGTTCATACCATCCACAGATCTTTCCCATACTTCCCTTAAGGTATGAAGAAACAAGACTACAGTTCCTGTGACTTACACTATTATTTCAAACCCAAAAGCATAAATGAGTATTTACAGCAGTACACCTACATGTGCAGACATGTTTCTTACAGAACTTCAGTGACACTACACTGTCCGCACTTTATTTCCTTGGCTAGAATCTTCTGGATAGAAGTTCTCAACTTAGATGTTACATATTCAGCAGTACCCTAGTCGTCCATACAAACATCCTAACAAAACATTAATACCTTTTCCAGCAAGTGAAATATATAAATACATACCTAGCCTTCGCAAAATCTTCTTCGAGGCTTCGGAAACGTTCAAAAGCTTTCTCTTGGGCTCTTTTAGTAGCTTCCTGGAGCAAGCAATACAGTCAACAAGGTGAGTCCCAAACAACTATTGATGTGCCAAAAAGTGAGGACAAGAACGAAGAGGAAGGAAAGATTTAGCAATCTGTCATACCTGTGAATCCTCAAGCAGATGTAAGAAGTTATTCCTTCCAGGCACTACAGCTGCAAGAATACATCTCAGTCAAGCCAATTTAAAGCTAAGTATGCCACTAAAAATATGTATTCTTCCCAATTTATGAGCAAAGCACGGACGAGCCTACAAAGCTTCTTTACTTTAAAGCAAACTCGATAAGATTTCTAGAAAAACAGATTAGCAAGAATTCTCTTTTAAGTTTGTGCAAAAGAACATCAATTTTCACTACTTAAATTGATAACTTGATATATATGAAAATAAGATCAAACTTGGGTAGTAATTCAAATATCCAGATGTTTGCCAACGAAATTTCACTTAAAACGAATAAAAACATAATGAGCGAACTTTTTGTTTCAATTTAAGATTTGCAGTCAAGACTTCTTGCCTCCCCATTCAACCCTGGTGACATTAGGATTCAAATTTATAATTCAAAGCTAAAACTTAAACCTCGTATAGTTAAACATAGCCAATGATTAAGGGTATGCAGGATCACATAGTACACTAAACTCATAATGATGCATAGAGCTAGGACCTGGAGGCATATCTGACGAACGAGAATAAGATGAATGAAGTTTCTGTTCCTCTTCATATAATCGTTTATACATTGCAACCTGAGAAGAACGGAATGTACAGGTTAAATCATTAAAAAATAATCCAACATCATTTACGCAAGTGTTGCAATGGAGAATAAAACTGAAGGATTGAAAGAGTTACAGATGTATGCAGTGATTCAATCATTTGTCCCTGCTCTTCAGCTCTTTCTAGCACGATCGCTACCTTGGAAGCAGCTTCATCCGTCTTGTTCTTCAGGTCTATCTCAAACTTTTTCTGAGATTCCACAAAAGTATTAAAACTTCATACTCAACCGAAATAGCAACTAAACAGAAAAAATCATTCATACCTTCAACTCTATTTCACTACTTTCAATCTGCTCTGAGAGACTACGAACAAGATTCCTGAGCTTAACATTCTGCTCAACTAGTCCATTTATATCTTTGAACTTTAACTGAAATTTCATCCCAATGAGATGACCAGAGTTAGCCATCTGCTATTCATTTCACAAGTAAAATCTAGTACAAGATCATGATGTAAGAAAAAGAAACAAACTTACAAGATGCTCTGAAATGATTTTATCAGCTTCAGTTTCCAAATCCATCTCAACATCAGAAAGCAGAGAATCATCGTCGTCATCATCCCTGGCAGCTCCACAGCGAAGTTGAACGTCACGACACTCCTTCAATAGTATCGTAACCTTAATCGTGTATACACAAAAAAAGTATCAATTGATCAGGACACCAACTAGACATATATCTGTGAACTAAAGGTTAACATTGCAAATCCTGTTCGTCAAGAAATGGAAAACCAAAACTAAACATGCAGATATAATCATAACTTGGTGAACAGAAGAGAATCAATTTACAAATTACCTGCTTCTGTAAGTCAGATATATCTTTCTGAGACAGAATATTTTCACGTTCCCGTCTCCTCAAGTCAGCCTATCAATCAAATAACTGTAAATATAAAAGAATAGCACAAATATGCATTCTGAACCGCCACTATGATAATACCAGGTACCTTTAGCTCCATGATGAACTTCTCCATATTCGATTGTTCAGATAGAGAATCCTGAAGCCTTTGGTTGACTATAGAATAAGCCTCAACCACCCGCTCATACTCACCTGAGAAAGAAAACAGATTGCACCAAATATAGGTTTATCTATGATGTCTCTTACAAGATAAAAAATATATTTTCAGCAAAAAAAAAAAA
>OVAO01003195.1:0-11553 GCA_900406285.1 Biscutella auriculata | reverse complement strand
CAATCTTCGTTTATCTCCGTTAAAATTTTTATTATGTTTTATATGCTTTTATCTCATGTGTGTTTCAATAATTTAATGTAATATTAGCAATGTGTTTAATATTAATGAATTTAATTTAGTTTTTGTTTTTAAGAACCCCTTAATGAGTATCTAGCAATGGAGGATAAATTTAATAAAATTAGTTTGAAGTTCTTAATGAGTGATTATTAAAATATTTTTAGATACCCCTTAATGGGTATCTAGCAATGGATATGGTCTTAGTTATCTGGATATTCTTAGAATCAATAGATCTCTAGTTTATCATTTATTAAAAGTTTCGCTCCATCACAAGGGAGGAGAACCATGAGATACAAGATGCATTTAAAATCATGATGAATCCAAAAATCTTTGAGTGAATATTAAAATCCCATTTAAGGGAAGTGAACCATTGATGCGTGTTTATTTTATGCTTTAGAGGTTTTAAGTAATCTTTTCCTCTTCATCACACTGGCTGCAAGTATATACTTATGTCAGTTGAGTATTTAGGGATCGAATCCACAAAAAAGTTAGGTACTTTAAGTCTAAACGTGTCGAAAGCTAAGACGATTAGGGTTTTAGGTTTTGGTGGTTTAAGACTAGATCTAAGATAATATAGATATAAACAATTAAAGAAATGAATAAATGCAAACAAGCAAGAAAAACAAACAATGCAAATTCAAATAAGGTAACTTTATAAAACTAAATGTTAGGTCTTTGGGAGATTCCTTTTTGGATCTCATGATCTATTTGGTTCGGTTCTAAGAGTGGCATTAGTGCACCAATGTTGAGCTTGACAATGGTTGTCTGGCCCTACCCCACTCTTGTGGTGCATTAAGACTCTTAGCCACACGACCTTAATAACCAAGGGCGATGGGATTCATTCCCTTGGTGGCCATGCTAGCATTATTACGAGACTGAGTCGATATGCTCACAACCAAGAAACCCTTAAGGGAAGTCTAGGCATGAGATTTTGCCCCTATGCAAAGGTCTTTTCGGTTGCTCTCTCAACAAATGGTTCGGGTATTCTCATGGGATTTTGCCCCTATGAGATGTCTCTTGTATCATTGGCTAGATGATCAAGCCTAGCCAAGCAATACACGCAGGTTGAGAGAAGACTCTTAGACAACACTCTTTTGAACTGGTCCTACTCATTTCTAGATCATGTTTTCCTTGAAGGAAAATTCCCTAGACCCAACTACCTACTACTCACACATGAATAATATTGAGATAAACATGTGTAGTAGGGTTAATAAACAAAGAGAAAGATTTATTACAAAAAGCAAGAGTAAGGCTCGGCCTTGGTGAGCTGTGAGTACAAGTGAACCGAAGAGAAGTTTGGCTTAACTACTTTGGCTAACTCATAACAAGACCTAAGGACCGAGTCTAAACTCTAAAGAGCTTGAGGTTTTTGTGAAAACAGTAAGTAAAGCAAGAAATAACAGCAAACAAGGAACAAGAACTCGTGAGACATGCCTTGAAACTCTCGGCCATAAAGACTAAGCTGCTCAAGCGTGATAAAGAGAAGCTTTTGGATTTCTCTTGCCCTAGAACACGACCTAGAACTTCAAAGACAGGAGAGATACTGGAAGCTTGAGTTTCCACATGAGGATCACAGAGAGAGATGAAGAGAAAGACAATTTTTTGCTAAGGAAAATAGTAGAAGCAACTCAGCAAAATTTAAGGGACTCGAGCACACTAAAACAAGAGGTAAAGCCTCTTTGTATCCACTCAAGAACCCTAAACTAAATATAATGATCTAAATGACTAAAATTTCTTACAAAGAATGAAAAACTAATAACTTATAGAGTTTAGAGGTGAGGGAGGCGAGTTAGGATTCTCTTTAGGAGAAATGGCAAATCGCACAAAGCATAATGCAAACTTTCCATTTTGTTTCTCGAAGTATATTGCTTTCATTCAATGTTGAGGATTTTGTTACAAGTCTTGAAATTTCCATTTCTTTTTGTGAGAGAGTCTTCTAGAATACCCAGAACAACTCGCACCAAGGACGGGCCATTTGGTGGGTAAAATCTTGAGTAGACCGGGATTAAGTGATGCGATGACATGTCCACAGTCTAGGTGAGTTATCTTGGGTCATATTACTTGGATTGTTTCCCAAGTGGCCATAGAAAGCTGTCTTACAAGTGGCTCGAACAATTCAATCTCAACTGGCTATTTATCGGTTCTTTCGACAACTTTTTCAAGAAATAGTAATCTCTCATACTATAGTTCCAAATGGTATAAGGAAAATTTATGAGGAAATTAGACGTCTTTAGTGTTTATTTAAGCTCAGCTTTGCATCGTGGTGGCGTCTGATTAGGAACTTATGGATTTTTCCATTATGTGCTCGATTTTGACGGTTTTAGCATATTTCCACTCGTATCACTCCTTTTGCTCAAACTCATGAAAAAATCTAAATAAATCCAATGTGAAGTCAATAATGGCACCAAAAATATCAGTAATATAGACTAGATGAGAGTAAATTGTACTCTCGTCACACCCCAACACTTAGACTTTACTTGTCATCAAGGAAAGCAAGTCGTAAGGCTCAAGAATGGTTAAGTTCGTTACTGATTTTTGGCACACTCACGCACAATAAATCATCAGACAATCAAATTAACTTAGACTAACGCACATATAGTTACTACACAACTTAAGCCTAGCACAAAGGCGCCTAAGTGAAATGAATCCCCAAACACAATCGATTAACTCTTTAAGTAGATTAAGTGTAAGGATTTAGTCTTTACCAATAGATGATCAATCAAAGGCCATTGCTCTTTATTCTCATGGGTTATTGGGGTGGTTCTTAACTTCTAATCTCTTTTCTCACTTCCTCAAACCGGTTTTCACCTTCAATGACTTTATTTTTTTGTCGGTTTGATTTTATTGGTAGTTGATTTTTCCCACAATTATTCTTGAGTGTCATTTTTATTTTTATCAACCACCTTATTCTTTTTTTTGATGATTTTTCCGATAATTCTTCTTGGGTATCATTTTTTTTTATCAACCATCGATCATACTCTTGTTTTACTGCCACACCATTGGGTTACATTTGAGGAGTCTAGATCGATGTATCTCAAGCCTATAGGCAAGCCTTTTAAAGGTATTTTGTGTCTTGAGTGTAAAGTCAGCGTCAAGTGCCTAAACAATTCAAGAGGAAAGGATTACCCAAGGTGTTTCAGCCAATTGTGTGTTGCTCAATTTTCTCGTGCTAAGCCACCCAATGATCATCAACATTAGGTGAGTTAGTGGTCGTGTGGTCTTAGGTGTTCTTGACATGAAAATAAGTCTAAAAGTTTGGAAAATTTCAAGAAAAACTAAAACAAACCGAACAAACATCGTTAGATGGATAGGATCCTCCCCCACACTTAAATTACATAGTCTCTTGTGTAATAGAAGTAGGTGAAAGGATTGAAAATCAAAAACTAAAACATAGATAAGAAATGTACTTAGCGCTTTGTTTAAAGTCACTTAGCTTGACTTGGATAGATCAAAGCGGTTTGTAGCCCTTTTCAAGCTTGATTAACATGTCTTGAAGCCTCTCATGATCTTGAGGTTCAATGCATTTTGAGCTTCAAAATTTTAATTTCTAATTTCAATTACATGTGAATAAAATTCATCATGTGTTGTTTGTTTGATTACTCTCTTATAAATTGTATAAGTTTTAAAAATTGAAATCATAAAATATTTTTTTTAAGAATAGTTAGATCTTTTATGTTTATGAGAATTGTATTAAACGGTTTCAAAATTAGAATACTCAGATCTATAGAATATGTAGCTAAAATTTATTAACAAAATTGTTTATTAGAATTTGTATTCTACGTAGATAATTATTCAATTTAAATTCGTTTAGGTTCAATTTAAATTTAGTTAAAATATTTTAAAATATCCTTTAAATAATTAAAATATATGGCAATTTAAATCGATTATTTTAATATAAACAACAGTTTCAATAAATTAATTTAGGAGGCAGTGTCGTCTATAACAACGGTAAGTATATAAGGAGGCGGTAATCCGTTCATCCTAATAACAATAAATAAATTAGGAGACGGTAATCCGTCTACCATAATAAAAACATTAAATGAATAAGGAGACGGTAATCCGTCCATCATAATAACAACATTAAATGAATAAGGAAGCGGTAATTCGCCTACCATATAACAACATTAAATAAATAAGAAGACGATAATCCGCTCACCATATTAGCAATATTAAATAAAGAAGCCGCAATCCGCCCACCAAAATGACATGATTAATATAAATAAGTCTTGAATTCGAGAGACTTCAAAAAATTTGTTTCATATGTCAGAGAATGACATACGATGGTCGTCATTGCCTCGATATAAAGCTGATGTGAAATGCAAAGGACCGGGAATGGAATCAGACATAGAGAGCTATAATCGATTTAGATGAAGGATCGTCGCACAACCAAGAAAGAAGGAGGCTGAAGAGTTCAAAAGCGAAAGTACCGGTGCAACGCAAACTCTTTGAGGAAGGAGAAATCAAGAACCGTGGGAGGCCCTCGGAACTACCACAGGGTTGGGAATCGAAAAGGAATGGGTCGATCATGCCTTTGGTCAGCGGCGAGAGGAGACCGTTGTCAATCCGGCGAGCGAGACTATACCAGATGTTATCCCAAAGAGTTGACTGGAGAGAATCTCTCGAGACCAGCTGCGAACGACTCTCTATCAGGTTGACATACGGGATCTAAAGCGAATGGAGAAAGTGAAGGAGGCAAGGGGAAAATCGGGTGCAACGACGGCTTGGTATCGTGATTCCCCTTTGGGTCATCGGAAGGCAAGCTCTGGCCCAAGAAAACCTCTCGAGACAAAGCAAGTGTGGACGAAGAAGAACCTAGAAATTCAACCGCCGCCATCTAAAAGGAGACCTCGCAGCTCTCGAGATCAAGTGTGAGTAGTCATCAGGGAAACGAGATAGATGAGGTAATTTTGCCTCTGAAGGGCTTGGTTATGCTTTCTTCTTCTCATATTGCATGGAATGGAGCAGGAAGAGCTGAAGTAAAAAAGAAGGACCCAAAAAATAAGCAGAAGGGCTAAAGAGTCTCACTACTAGTGAAAAATAAGATTGCAAAGAGTCCTACTAGAGGTACGACCTCAGGGATAATTTCACAATCCCAGTTGGCTAGTTTTTCGGGGGAGGGTCGAGTATGGGGTCCATAAGAAGACTATTTGAGGAGAATTCGATAATCTCAGGAGCGATGGGAAAATTCCCTGGACGATGAGAAATATTCCCTGGACAATGGGAACAAAACTGAGGATCCGGAAAACTCGGCGACCCAAGAGAAGTCAACGGTAGACCCTTAGGATACTTTTGAGTTTGAAATGCCAAGGAGAGGGGAGTTTTTTGGTAATTTGACACCTGAGGGAGATCCGTCAAAAGTTCAACCCGAGTTTTATGTTTCTTATGGAGACCACGAATGAGAAGACCTACCTTCAGAACCTTCAACTTCATCTTGGTTTCGATTTTCTTTTTACTGTTGACCATGCTGGTTTCAGTGGGGGTTTAGCTTTATTCGCTCTTGCAAAATTTAATGTTCAAGTTCTTTTTTCAAACAATAGAGTCATTGATGTATCGGTTACCATTAATGGCAATAAGTATTTTGGTCTGCCGGAACAATTGAGTGGTACAAAAATGGAAATCTTTGCTTTCGTCCGAGATCGACTCAACAAAAAAATTAATGGATGGTCTGCCAAGTTCCTATCCAAAGCAGGGAAATAAGTAATGATCAAATCGATTTCCCTAGCCTTGCCAACATATGTATATGTCATGATTCCTCTTGCCGAAAAGTGTATGCCATAACCTTACAAGCGTGATATTAAACTTTTGGTGGGGGTCTCAGCCAGGGTCAAGAGGTATGCCTTGGGTAGCATGGAAAAGTTGTGTAAGGCAAAAAAAGATGGAGGTTTAGGATTTCGATTACTGGAAAAATTCAATAAAGCACTGCTAGCCAAACAACTATGTTGATTGGAAGATCAATTGAATTCCCTCTTAGCGAGAGTTCTAAAAGGACGATATTATCGTCATACACAACCGTTTAATGCTCCGGAAGCATATAGATCATCATACGGTTAGATAAATATTCAACCCGCTAAGTGGTTGGCCTTATAAGGAGCCAGGAGAACAATATGATCAATGGATTCCTACATTACCGACCCGGCCTCCCAACCCTAGAGGTGTTCATAATGACCCTGAGCTCAAAGTGGTGGATCTAATAAACCAAACAACACACTCATGGGACATAGGGAAAATCAGGGACATTGTAGATTGCCAAGATATCTCGAGAACCCTAAGTATGCATCTGCCAAGGACGCAACTCAACGACATATTTTGTTGAAGCTTCTCAAAATCAGGCAAATGCACTGTTAAGTCTTGTTACCATCTAGCATGTGATGATATGGATCATGATGTTGCCTTCGAAAATCAGTTTCCCTCATTAAACCCACTTAAAGCACAAGCATGGAAAACGAAAGCAGCAAAGAAGTTATGTCATTTCCTGTGGCAATTACTATTTGGCGCTTTAGCAGTCTATGAAAGACTTTATAAACAACATATGGGGACTAACCCTACATGTCCAATATGTGGAGAGGTCGAGTAATCAATCAACCATACCATATTCCTTTTTCCGCCAACTTTGCAAAGTTAGGTTTAGCCCCCATCCCCTCTCATCCGGATATTTTCCAACGGAGAGTCTTTTTGGGAACATAAACTACTTGTTCTCAAAAGCCACCGATACCACCGATCCAGGATATATGGCAACTTGCTTCCCATGGGTGGTGTGGTATATCTAGAAGGCGCGCAATGAAAACATATACACAGGTCGGGAATTGAATCCACCACGGATAGTTAATCATGCAATCCAAGAATGTATGGCATGTCAGGAGGCAAATGTAGAGGAAGAGCAACCTCAACGACCATAAAGTGTGCTCGGAAACCCTTAGTATAATGAGCCAATATTCACATGCTGAATAGATGGCTATTGGAAAGAGACAAATACTATAAGAGAATTGGGTTGGGTCTTGCATCTACAAGATGGGACTACAGACCTTATAGGGTTTGAGAGGAATGCGGAAAGGTATCTCGCCTCTACATATGGAACTTATGAGTTTCATATGGGCACTAGAATGCATCGAGAGACATCACAGATTCTGCAACTACTACATCACGGATTGCCAGGATTTGATAAGAATGATGAAACATCCGCAGGACTGCCAACATTTGCAATAGAACTAAGCACTTTACATATATTATGGAATAATATCCTCAACCCCAGACTGCTTTATGCGCCGAGGGAAGTAAATGTCAAAGCCGATTATCACGTCAAGAGTGCAAGGAATCAAAGGCTAATCTTTAGTTATGTGATAACGATGATCCTAACTTGGCTATCTCTGGAGATTTTTCTTTTCGTTGATACACACTAATTTGTATCAAGTTTGTAAAAAATATATATATAAAATGACCTAATAAGTAATATAATATTTATTATATATCATATACATATACATATTTATGTAGATGTATGTATCTATATTTTTTTTTTGTCCACATGTACCTATATCTTATTATAGTATTATAATATATGAGAAATGATGAGAGAGAAAAAATAGTTGGGAGAATATCAGAATATTTAATTATCATTTGTGATAATAACATGCATTGATGCATATTTATAGAGACCAGGTAACAGGTCCGGCCCGTTGGTAAGGTCGAGAAGGCATTTGCTTTAGGCCACTGGATAAAAAAAATTCTTGGGGACCAGAAAATTTTAAAATATTAAGTTGATCTCATATAAATAATTTTTTCTCAGCAAATTTTTTTCTTTTTCCCACTCCACCATCTCCGCCACCCTCGCCAAACCAAACCACTTTTCGANAAAATTTTAAAATATTAAGTTGATCTCATATAAATAATTTTTTCTCAGCAAATTTTTTCTTTTTCCCACTCCACCATCTCCGCCACCCTCGCCAAACCAAACCACTTTTCGACCCCCTCTCCCAAGTCCTTTCCCACCCATTTTTTCTTCAACCTTCACCGAACCATTTGTGTCTCATTCACCAAATATTGACACACCTTTTTCTCTACCACCCCTAGATAGCGCTTCTCTATTATTGGATTCCTCTTCACTTCCTAATAGAGAACACCCTTCTAACCCTTAATGAGTAGTAAATTATTTTTTTGGAATATTCGTGGCCTGAACTCCTCGGATAAGCATAAACCTTTTGCCTCCTGGCTAAATCGGACTAAGCCCTTTTTTGGTACTATTCTAGAATCCCATATTAAAGAACCCAACCTTCATGCTGTTATGAATCTAGCTTGCCCAGGCTGGAACTTTTGCTCTAATCACAACTCTGATGAGGATGGTCGCATAATTCTGATTTGGGATCATCACACTACTGTCAATGTTATCCACCAATCGAACCAGTCTCTTACCTGCAAAGTAAGGAAGAATGGAATGTTAGATTTCTACTACACTACTATCTATGCAGCAAACTCATCAGTAGATCGTTTAACGCTTTGGAATGAGATATCTATGTTGCAAAATACCTTTGACCTTGATGATTATCCGTGGGCTGTTGGCGGTGACTTCAATGAAATTATTCACCCGGCTGAGCATTCTGCTGGCTTGGCGGTGTTTTCTCCTGAGATGATTGTTTTCAAGGATTGCCTTCTGTCTGCGGGGTTATCAGATTTGAGATTTCAGGGTCCATCGTTCACCTGGTCAAACAAGCAGTCCTTAAACCCAATTGCTAAAAAACTAGATAGACTTCTAGTCAATTCCTCTTGGCTATTCTCGTTTCCTAGAAGCCATGCTAATTTCCTTCCCCCATCTTTTTATGATCATGCTTCTTGTGTTGTAAATCTATCTGTTCCTACTCCCCGTTCTGGTACAATCCCATTCAAATTCTTTAACTACCTATCCAAACATCCATTCTTCCTTAAGACGGTTGAGACAAGTTGGGCCCTAGGCGGAAGGGAGGCGTTAAATCTAACCATGTTAGGTCTAAAGCTTAAGAATCTGAAGAGTTGCCTAAAAACTCTAAACTCTGAAAACTACTCTGAAATTCAAAAGAGAGTTTTAGAAACTAACGCTTTACTTCTTAGTGCGCAGGTTGATGCTCTATCTCACCCTTCCACTGCCTCTTTCCTCACTGAGTCCTCCTTGAGAGACCGCCTTCACCACCTACAATCAGTTGAAGAGGCTTTTCTAAAACAGAAATCAAGGGTTAATTGGATGCGGGAAGGAGACCAGAACTCGACTTACTTCCATCGAATTGTCAAGTCCAGGAACTCCTGCAACTCTATAAGCTCCTTTGTCTCGACCTCGGGTTTGGTCATTGATGATCCAACTCGAATGAGCGATCATGCAGTGAATCACTTCTCAAGTATGATGAGTCCTCCAAATATTGCTCCTTTAGCAGCTAGCCCATTCTGGATTAGGGAACTAACTGATACTAGATGTGGTCCTGAAATTCAAGCAACAATGTCAGTTATTCCTTCTGCGGAAGAAATTCAAGAGACGTTATGGAGATTAAACCCTAACAAGGCCCCTGGACCAGATGGCCTGACTTCGGGGTTTTTTAAAGACGCTTGGTCGCTAATAGGGCCCGAGGTTGTTCAATCAATTAAGGGGTTTTTCATCTCAGGTTTTATGCCAAGGTCTACTAATTCTACTATTCTAACGATTGTTCCGAAGATCCCTGGAGCTACTTCTATCTCCGACTACAGGCCTATTTCTTGCTGCAACACGACATACAAGATCATATCTAAGCTCCTTGTTAAGCGATTAAAACCTATTCTACCTGCCCTAATCCTTCCTAATCAGACAACATTTGTTAAAGATAGGCTATTGGTTGAAAATACAATTATGGCTACTGAAATTGTGAAAGGCTACCATGGAGATAAAGGTCCAAAGCGCATTACCTTGAAAGTTGACATAGCCAAAGCATTTGATACTATCAGATGGGAATTCTTAATAAACTGTCTTCGTGGCCTTGATGTACCTAACACATATGTCCGTTGGATAGAAGCCTGCATTTCTTCAACATCACTTTCAGTTGGGTTCAATGGTCAGATTCATGGAAATTTTAAGGGAAAGAGAGGAATCAGGCAGGGTGACCCATTATCTCCTTACCTTTTCGTTATTGCCATGAACTGCCTCTCTCTTATGTTAAACAAGGCGGCTGCAAATGGGGAATTCGGTTACCATCCAAAATGCCATGCCTCCAAACTGACCCATCTATGCTTTGCTGATGATTTGCTCATCTTCTCTGAGGGTTCGCTAAAGTCAGTCCAGTCAATCCTTCGTATCCTGCAGCAATTCATTGAGAAATCAGGGCTTGGAGTAAGCATCTCTAAATCAGCTTTCTACTCTGCTGGTATTTCTACCTCTGAAATCCTCCAAATCTCGTCCATCTCGGGTATATCGCATGGGGCTCTCCCGGTTCGGTATTTGGGTGTTCCTCTATCCTCAAAAAAGCTCTCACTATCAAGTTGTGCCCCACTGATTGAAAGAGTGAAAGGGAGAGTCAATGCTTGGTCCGCTAAGTCATTATCATATGCGGGCCGTCTTCAACTTCTGGGTTCGGTAATATCAGGCATCATGAACTTCTGGTGCAGCTCCTTTGTTCTATCTGCAGCCTGCATCAAGAAAATCAATTCAATATGTAGTGCTTTTCTATGGAAGGGATCATTGGAAGGTAGACATACTGCTAGGGTTGCTTGGGACTCGATTACTCTACCTAAGGAAGAAGGTGGATTGGGACTGAAACAACTCTCCATATGGAACAAAGCTTGCTCTCTCCGGTTTATTTGGATGATCTTCTGTAAGCGGTCTTCAATCTGGTCCTCCTGGTTCATTACTGAGGTTTTAAATGATGATGCTAGTTCCTTCTGGTGCATAAACACTAAACAAAAGCTATCTTGGTTTGCTAATAGGCTCATCAAAAACAGGGACCTAATTTACCCTTGGATTAAACGAATTGTGGGGAATGGTCAGCTTACTCGGTTCTGGACGGATAATTGGAGTACTCTAGGATCTATCTCCTCTTACTTGGCCTCGGAAGGACATCGCTCCCTGGGAATCCATCATCGTTCCACAATTGCGGATATGCTGGTTCAAGGAGAGTGGAGTCTTCAACCTGCGAGATCAGAAAGACAGGTAAACATACAGATTGAACTATCAAGGCTTAATTTGACAGCTACGGAGGACTCGCACATCTGGTCACTAAATGGAAAAGAGAGCAACTCATATTCCACTAGTCTAATGTATGACAACCTAAGAACTCGAGGTGGTTTGGTACCTTGGGGCTCGCAGATACGGTTTTCAGGGAAGATCCCTCGTCACAGTTTCTTAGCTTGGCTCTTCACGCGTAATCGATGCCCTACTAGGGAACTCCTGGGGAATCTCGACGGATCCTACGTGCCTCCTCTGCAACACCTCCGCTGAATCTCGCAACCATTTGCTCTTTGCATGCAATTACAGCTTCGCCCTTTGGAGTACCGTCTGCGCGAGACTTCAAC
>OVAO01003191.1:0-11561 GCA_900406285.1 Biscutella auriculata | reverse complement strand
TAGACTAGTTAAGTGGAATGACTTGGCATAGTTATGATGATTGATGATATTGATGCTCGAATGATGAGACAAGTAGTAATGTTAAGTTGGAAGCGCTCTCATCGAAAACGTTCGGTCGTTTAGTTCCTGTTTTCCAAACCTCGACCCTTAACTTACAATTTGTTTTGCTTGAGGGCAAGCAATGACTAAGTTTGGGAGAGTTGATCGATGTGGATTTTAACGATTTTAACCCTCGATTTTCACTCGTTTTTCGTTAGTTTAGGATGCATTTTAGAGTCTCTAGGTTGCATTTGCGTGTTTTCATCATTTCAGGTGCAGAGGAAGCAAATGAGAGGAACCAAGCAATTACAGAGCAAAAACGAGCAAAAGCAACTAAGTCTGGGTTCTTCCAAGGTCGCCAGTCAAGTCCACGCCGGTCAAGCCAGACCGATGGACGTCGAGCAGGAGAATCTGGAGGAAGACTGTCGGTCAGGCCCACCGGTGAAGCCTTGACCGGCGCAGACCGAGCAGGGAGTCCTGGAGGAGGAGCGCCGGCCAAGTGCGCCGGTCTACACTGACTGGCGCAACCCGAGCAGCGAGACTGGACAAGGCACGCCGGTCAGTCCCGCCGGTCTGCATNCGCCGGTCTGCATTGACCGGCGGAGGCTTCGCCGCCCCAAATCTACTTTCCATATTTGAATCGATTATTGGTCTCCCATATAAAGACCCAACCCCAAAAACCCTAAAAACGGTTTTTTCTCTCAGTTTTTCTTAGGTTTTGAAGTTTAGATCTCATTTGTGAGAGATACTTTTGGTACTTTTAATTTATGCAAGTTTATTTTATATAATTGTTCTTGTTTTTATTGTTGTTCTTGCTTTAGTTTCTTGTTTCTAATCTTGTTTTCTATCACAAACCATGTCTACAAACTGTCAAAGTGTGCTAGACATGAGTTGTGAGTAGTCTTTATAGACTTATGGATTAGGGATTAGATTGGTAGGTTTTGGATTGCTAGAAATGGTTTAGATCTATAGTAAAAATGATATTCTCAACTTGTTCTATAGGAAACGTATCACCCGAGAGGTTCTTAATAGGATTCCCGAATTAAGTGAATAAATTGTTAGTCGATTCTTTCTAAGAGATTGTTTAAGTTATCGATTAATTGTTGTATGGAATTGTGTCTAATGCTTTCTAGTAATGCTTCATTACTAAGAGATTTGCGTAATGGTAGGATTAGAAAAGGGTCTAGTTGTGCGAGAGCGAGCTAGTCTAGTTTAGAGATTCCTAGACATAGAATAAGCCAAGGGTAGTTAGTAAACCATTCTAACATGAAAACTCCTATTGATTATCAATCCCCTTATCCATAAGTTTGCTTTTAAATTCTGATTTTTATCATTTACAGTTTAGTTAGTTTGCTTTCATTTTCAGTTTATTGTTTTATTTTATTTAATTGCTTAAGATTTGTTAGTGACAAACAAACCCCTTTTTGTGTTGCCTAGACTTAGTAAAATCAACCATAGGATTTGTGAGTTAATTATCCCCGAGTTGGTTCGACAACTTCGATCACCCATCTTCCTTATACTTCATTGATAAACCACCATAAGAAACCAAAATTTATGTTTATCAATTTTGTAAAAATCCAAAATTTTATATTTTGAAAAATTAAGTTGAGATGGTGGAGAAAAGTCCACATATAGTGACATCGTTTAAAAATGCTAGAAATGTGGGAAATTAAATTTTAATCTGATGAATAATAGTCCTTAAAATTGATAGTTTTTGTAAAAAGCTAAAAAATATATTGGGAAATAATATTGATTTGAACCATATGGTGGATAATAGCCCACCAAAACAAATAGATTTTATAACACGCTATAATTTTGTATTGAGAAATTATCTTGATCTGGTGGATAATAATTTATAGAAACTTAGGAGTTTTGTAATACATTAAAATTTTGGAAAATTTGGCTGATTTAAAGTAAATAATTCAAAAAAAAATGATATAATTTTAAAACGCTATAATTTTCTATATTTTTGCAATTATTCTCATTTGGTGGAGCAACTCACAAAACTAAGAGATTTTAAAACACTAGAGTTTTGTATTTTGAGAAATTGTGTTGATTTGATGGATAATACTTCATTGAAATTGAGGTATTTGTAAACCACAAGAATTTTTTATTTTGAAAATTATACTAATGTTATGGGAAATAGTTCACAAAACTCAAAGATTTTCTAAAACGCTAAAAGTTGGTATTTTGAAAAATTATGTTGATTTGATGGATAATAATAGTTTCCATAAATTAGGAGATCTTGTAAAACGCTAGAATATTGGAAAATAATGTTGATTTGGTGAATAGTATTTCATAAAATCATACTTTTTTTGTAAAACGTTAGAATTTTTATTTTGGTGATGAGGTTGATTTGATGTATAATAGTCCAAAACCTACAAATTTTGTAAAACTCTAGAATTTTGTCTTTATATAAATTATGTTGATTTGAAATAAAAATTCACAAAAACTGAGAGTCTCTGCAAAACACTAGAATTTGTATTTTGAGAAAGTATGCTTATTTTGGTGGATAATAATTTACAAAAATTAAGCGATTATGCAAAACGCTAGAATTTTATAGATTGAGAGACACACCATAATATTGTATTTAGACAAATTATGTTGATTTGACGGATAATATTCCACATAAACAAATAGATTTTGTACTATTCTAGAATTTCGCGAAATTAAGGGAATTTGAAGGATATTGGTCGACAAAAAATTGAGATATTTTTTAAAATGTTAGAATTTTACTTTTTGGGAGGGTATGCTCATTTGATGGATAATATCCCACAAAAGCTAAGTGATTTTGTTAAACGCTATAGTTTTGTATTTTGGAAAATTATATTGATATGGTGGGTAATGGTCAATAAAACTGAGAGATTTTGTAAAACCTTAGAATTTGTATTTTGAAAAATTAAGTTGATTTGATGAATAAAGTCCAAATAAACTGAGATATTTAAAAAAAAACAGTAGAAATTTGGGAAATTAATTCTAATTGTGTGGATAATAGTCTTAAAGATTAAGAGATTTTGTAAAACGCAAAATTTTGTATTTTTGAAAATTATGCTTACTTGGTGTATAATAGTCCACAAACTGATAAATTTTTGTAAAACGTTAAAATTTTGTATTTTTTTGAAATTATGCTTATTTGGTAGATAAAAATCCATAAAAGCTAATAGGTTTTGTAAAATACTAGAATTTTGAATAATGACAAATTATGATGATTTGGTTATAATAGTTCATACAAAACTTTTGTAAAACTATATAATTTTTATATATGGAAATTATTCTGTTTTTTATAATAATAGTCGACTAAAATTGAGAGATTTTGTAAAACGTTAGAAGTTTATATTTTAAGAAATTATGCTGATTTGGTGGATAATTATTATCTCGGTTATCTCTCTTATGTGCTTTTCTATTTTTCTTGTTAATTTCTATTTGTGGGTATTTTGAATACATAATAAGTCTTTATATAGATGTAAAAGTATAAAACTAATAGTTGAAATTGTAAACAAGAAATTCCAATAATTCGCCATTAAAGATTGTAATGATTTACAGTTAATAGTTTCAACGAATAACCACTAAAAATTACAATGATTCACAACAAAACATTGCAGTGATTGATCATTAAAGGTTGCCATGATTTATAAGATAACTATTAATGTAAAAGTCATAATGATTCACAACGAAACACTGCAATGATTGATCATTAAAGGTTGCCATGATTTATAAGATAACTATTAATCTAAAAGTCATAATAGTTCGTTTGAAGATGTGCACAAATATCTTCAAAATGTATGATTATTCATTTGATCTTCAATAATTCTCATTTTTAAAGGAAATGTTAGATTCTCAAAATAACGTCATGTGTTATTATTTCTTCATGAAGTGATTATATAAGGAGTTATTGGAATTCCATAATTTAAATTATTAAGTTTGTTCTTATATATTAGAAATAATAAATCGACCATTAGATTAGTTTTTCTGATAAATTAAGTTGACGTTTATTATAAAAAACTGAACTTGAATATTTTTTCTTCATAAAATAGTAAACTTTTTAAGCATAAGAAATTCAACCAGTGAATTTTTATTTTTTAAAACATAATAAAAACATGACTTTAAAATTTTTAAAATAGAATAAATTCAACCGTTAGATCATATTATTAATTTTTACTATATTATTAATTTTTTGAAAACAATTTTGTTATTATATATAGATAAACAACATTTTACCTCATATTAAACTTGGGTTTGGAGATAGAAATTTGTACTCTCGGTAGATGTCCAATTCTTGAGTATGGTGATAGATGTAATTGATGGCTGAGTATTGATCGAGTCTGAGGGAGGAACAATCCGATCGCGCGTGGCTGTCATGATTTTTTGTTATTCCACACGATTTGTTGAATTCCTTCAAAGAAACATCTTAAATTGTCGAGTGAAATCTTGGTTTTGTTTTTGGCATCTTGTTGGAGTTATGTGTGACATCCAATTTCGAATGATCGGTATACGAATTTAAGATTAAGATCGGGAAGACGTGAAGTGTTCAAGAGATATAGAGATTTGGCATAGGAAAAGTGACGTGATCGAGCCGATAAGCCATGTATCGAGTTCGAATCAGAGAATAAGGGTGAATCAAGTGGAATCACTAAGTCTTTTTAGACTAGTATGGAAATCCGAGTTTTCGGGAGACTGGACGGTTGTGTCGAATTCCGACAACTTCGGCTTGTCGAATTTAGACATTCCAGGTTTATCGGGTCGTTTTCAGGGAGGTTTCTTGTCGAGGCAGTTATTGGTAGGCGGAAGTTGCGCGAGTGGTCGAGAAGGAACGGTTTGGTTGAAGGCACATGGAAGCATAGTGTGCGGTTAGTGTGTGAATGGGTTCCGCTTGATCCATTGCGCAAGAACGGTTACTTGGGCGTGAGAGTTCGCAGGAACTAAGGCCAAGGAAGAAGGATGATTATGATTTGGGGCAAGTTGGTTAGAACAATGTAATAGCTTATAGGCAAAGCGTTCCTTGTTTCTAAACCTCTTGTGAATTCTAGGGAAATTTTTTTTATCTTAAAAGACTTGCCAAAATCCGAACTAAGCAAAATACTTCAAAAATTCTACATAAATGGTTAAACTGATCGAAAACTGACTTAGCTGAACTGAACTGATCTGAGAACCTCAGTCCGATTTTCGAAAATCGGGTTAAGATATTTTAATTTGGTATCAGAGCATGGTCGGTTCTAGAATAATATGGGGTAACAGAATTAGATCTTCCTTCTTAGTGCAAAAGTCTCGCGGTAAGTCGGTGTTCTCTTTGTTAGCCTAAGTAGTTTGGGTTAACTTAGAAGTCTGTTCTGGTCATCGCATATGGCAAAGAGTAACAAAAGAATTGTGAGGGAAACTGATGAGAACTCGAGGAATGAGGCTGCTAGGAATGTGGCTAAAGGACATGGAGAAGTCCAAGACGAAAATCCGACCAATGTGGAGGTCGTGGGAGTGGGAAAGAATGTGGCTACTGGGGTTGTGTAAGGATTTGTTGGGGATCCGATCAAATTGGGTCAAGTATTGAGTGTATTGACTCAGATTCTGGCGAGGCTGCCGATAGTGGAACATATGCCGGCTATGACATAACTTGTGGTAGAAGTGCCTATATCAAGGAACGTGGAAGAAGAGCTTTCGGTTCCAAGGGTCCCGTCTTATCTGAGGTGATGGATCATATGCCAAAGCTGAGTACTAAGTACTTTTTTGGAGGATCGAAGCCTATTGAGGTAGATGAGTGGAGATCAAGGTTGGAGCGGAACTTTGATTCGATTAAGTGTCCGAATTAGTACAAGAAGGACATCACAATGCATTATCTCGATGGTGATGCGCACACTTGGTGGATCAGAATAACTGGTTGGATGGGTGAACCGAACTGCACTTGGGGAGTGTCATGTTCGGAATTTCGGACCATGTAGTTTCAACCATAAGCTTTTGTTCGCTTGGAGGGTACATCTTAGACTTGCATCAAGGAACTATGATTGTTCGGGGGTACGAGGCCAAATTCAATAGCCTCAAGAAGTATGCGGGCCGTAAATTGGAAGAGAAGAAAGTACAGATTTGTAAGTTCATGCGTGGTCTCCGCATTGAACTTAGGAACTGTTGCCTTTGTTCAGAACTACGACACTGTTGCTGAACTGGTTGAGAAGGCGGCTTTGCTAGAAGCGGAATGGATGAGGAAGTGAAGCTAGTGGGAGAGGATTCACCAATGACAGTTGTACCGCGTAGCCAGTCGAGTGGTGATGTTGAGCCGAACAAGAAGAGATGGACCAGACCATTTTCTTTGAGCAAGTCATCTATTCGTCGCAGTGTGTGTTCGACTTGCGGAAAGATTCACTTGAGCGTGTATCGATCTGGTTCGGGAGCGTGCCACCGTTGTGGTAGCATGAACCACAAGGTTCGTGATTGTCCTGAGGAGGACTTAAGAGCTAAAGTCCAAGAAAGTAATGCGGGAACCAAAGTGTGCAACACTTGTGGTGACCCGGGTCACTTCAAGATGTAGTGTCTTAAGTTGGTGCAATCATCTGGTAAACGGGAAAATGAAGGATATGCACCACTAGCAAAGAGGCTAGTCATTATGCCTCGCGTGTACTCGATGGTGGGGGAGTCGACTGGCCAAAGTACTTCTCGCTCGATCACTAGTAAGTTTCTTACTCGCACTTTTCTTTGTGAAATGATTGCTAGTGAGTCTAAGTCCTTAGCTAGCTAGGTGATGTGTAGGGATCATAGTCTTGGTTGGTGTTGCAACCCATGTACTATGTAAGTACAGAGAACTGATGCCACACGATTAACGTCTTGATCCAACAAGACCAAGTGGATAAACTTTATTAATAAGACGCAGCTTTGAACAACACAAACTACTCTTACAAGCTTTTACTCACTTCCTATGACTACCCTCAAAGGAATTCGAAAAGCAACAATTTATCCCACCCCACTCTCTCTGATTAACCTTACTCCGTAGTAAAATCAACAGATNAACGTCTTGATCCAACAAGACCAAGTGGATAAACTTTATTAATAAGACGCAGCTTTGAACAACACAAACTACTCTTACAAGCTTTTACTCACTTCCTATGACTACCCTCAAAGGAATTCGAAAAGCAACAATTTATCCCACCCCACTCTCTCTGATTAACCTTACTCCGTAGTAAAATCAACAGATACTGAGTTCAACACTCACCTTCGAAACTCCTTTGCTTTTGCAGAGTTCGAATGACAAAACCCTAATCGATATTTTCTCAAAAGTGTTAACCCCCTAACCCCTTTTAGGTCTGAATATATACAAACAGAGACTAGGAAACATTCCTAAAACTCTACAAGGAAAGCTTTCCTTAGACATCTGGTTTTCCTTTTCTTCAAGATACTGGGTGCATCTTTCCCACGCTTCCTTGTCCACGTCAGCAAAACTTTGAGACTCTTCTTTATTGACTGATGCTAATCTGCCAGCTTCCTGATTCCATCACTTCAGCCGATTTGCATCTTCAATCTCCCCCTTTTTGACTTTGTTTGATACTCAAGAACTCCAGGCCTTGCACCTCTATTTTCCTGAATCAGCACATAACACAGACAGGGAGAGCACAGATAACCAAGTAACGAGCAGTCATTTCTAATCCAGAAAACAATAGTACTTGTCATTCATCGGAACAAAAACTTAACCAAGTATAATTTGCATTAGGAAAATAGAAAAAAAGTTCACAGACAAGCACAAAAACAGACACGACAAGCCCTATGTCTAACTCCCCCACACTAGTTACTACTCCCCTAACATCCCTACTGATCTTCACCCTTCGGAGTCCGAGACGACTTCTCCCCCTGCTTGAGTGCAATACCAAGTCAAAAACCCAACATGATCACTAAGAACCAAGTTAGATAGAATCACTTACCTGCGGCCAAAGCATCTTGCAGAAGCTTGATGGCCTGACGCATGGCTGCTCTTAGGTCTGCATCAGCCGAAGGTGTCGCTGCCTCCTTTCTTAATGCTCCAACCTTGAGTCATTTGCCCTTGCTGCTGCTAGATGGCACCACGGCAGGGACAAAGATCGGGTGCTGAGCCGCCAGAAGCCTGGTCACCAGACTTGGAAAGGGTAGGAACGTCTTGGACTCGGGGGATTTAGCCAGCTCCAGAATATGATCAAACACCAGCTTCCCAAAGTCGAACGGGATCTGGTTCATGATCTGATAGACGATCTTTGCACGCACCGGTCTCGGATAGCCAGAGTTGGATGTGGAGACCAGTTAGAGCACGCCAACCAGTACAGACTCCTGACAGTGTCGTTGCACTCCCCCACCTTCCACTGAGACCAGCGCATGACCTTCCCATCAGATAGGAATTCTGCCACTTCATTGGCAGACATCAGCAACACCTCCTTCTGGCGATCTCCGAGTTCCACCGGGGCCAGACCAAAGAGAGCATTAATCTTGGCAGGGGAGAACTCGTACTTCCAAACCCTGATGGTCACTGAGAGAGACTCAGAACCAACCATCTCTACAGGGAGATTAGCCCAGAATTCCCAGAAGATCTTGGGACAGAAGGAGTCGATCTGAGACACCGTGCTGAGAAGCCCTACGTCGGCGATAAGGGTTCGGACCGGATCCCCCTCAGCGAACCTTGCCTGCACTTCCTTGATCCAGCCCTTCTTGTTTTGAGACAGGACTTCGTACCTATTCTGCGCTGACAGGGACACAAACCGAATTGCATCGAGCACGGCGGAGGGTTTCAGAGTCTTGGGGAGGGGAACCTCCGACTTGATCTTCTTCGTGGGCTTCTCCTCCTTTGCACGCACACAGGAGCGCATAAATCTCTTTCTCACGGACGGCGGAGCAAGGCTGGTTTTGGAACCAGTGTGAGAGGATTCCCCGAGAGGTCGATGCACTCGGGATGGTGAGGCAGCACCCGTCAGAGCAGGAGGAGGAGATGAGACAAGGGTCTCCGACGCTGATGTCTCCTTGGGCAGTGACAGAGGTACATGCACTGGGAGCGGGGGATTAATCGGAGGATTTTGCTGAACCTGGGTAACTCTTTCTCATTCGGGACTTCTGCGATCACCGGGACAGGCGGAGAGACCGGACCTTCAAACACCACGAGCTCGTTCCCCTGGACATCTTCAGGGTTTAACCGAGGAACTGAGCTTTCTTCGCGATTCTCATCCCCGGGAAGAGGGTCTGACCCGGAGGATTCACCGCTAGCCGGAGCAAGCTTCTTCATCAGATTTCCGATCGCCGACATCATATTGAGGATTTGAAAGGTATTTTTTCTTCTTCGATTGCTTTTGTTGATACTGTGGATCCTGTAACAACGAGCCCTCTCTCTTTAATGTGATACGATGCCAATGGTTAGAACACCAAAGGTCGAGGAGATGAAGCGGTAACCCTAACGCACACTCAATTTCCCTCCCTTTCTCTTTTGGAGATATGATCAACATGGGCCAAACACAAACCTTCAGAGCCCACTACATTTGCCTGGGCTTTATCTCCCCCTGGGCCTGACCTGAACCTGTATCGACGGTACTAGAGAAACCGTAAGTGGCTTTTTTTCCTTTGAATCATACTCTATACGGACACAACTTGTAAATTATACAGAATATTTATGAGGCCCCCCTTTTTTTTGTTTTTACATCATCACCACCCGACTCATGAGAGTTTTACTTGAAACAATGATACATATTTAGACACAGACAAACACTGAGACCTGAGCAGACCGAATCACCTCACAAGAATCCGCAGCTGCGTGATCAGGATCAGTACTTAGGGCTTCCACACACAACCAGCTCCCCAAGCGTAGTGAAGAGAGTATTGAGTCCTGGATGATGTGTCTAGTCTTTCGCACTTTCATACCTTTATCCTGATTCACTGTGATCCTCTGGCTATCTGATCCGATCCAAACAAGGCAGCTCGATATTTCTTTGGGTAGGGTATTTCGTTGAGTTTTTCTGCTCACGATTCATCAGAGGCGGAAATTACATTTGTAACCCCTTTACCACTGGTTTGACTCACAGCCTCCCTTTCTTTAACATCATTATTTTTCCTTCCGGACCTTTGATCGATACGTACCGGATTTCTGCATGGCGGAAATCATATATGTAATCCCTTCACCACTGATTGGTCAACACCCCTTTTTTCGAATTCCTTTTGATCTAGAGTCAGTGTGGGTTGCACATGTAGCATCACTTGACTTCTCAGCATACAGTGTGCGAATCAGACCCACATCATCCTTCCCACAGCTCTTTGACTTCCTTGATGAGATAGGACCAGACCAATAGAAACCAGATCCTCAGAACGGTATGACAGACAGCTTTTTCCAACACCATTCTACATAGACATGACTCATAAGTAGCCAACGATATATTCACATACGATGGGGGGTCATTCTTCAAGCCCTTTTCATGACCCTGACCTGCATACCTCACAACGCAGGTTAGATTTCACACACACCGATTGCTTTCTTAGATTGACAAATCGGTTGAAATCAAGTGGTTTGGTAAAAATATCAGCAAGCTGGTGCTCAGTGCCAATGTGCTCAACTAAAATCAGTTTCTTTTCAACCAACTCACGAATAAAATGATGACGAATATCTATATGTTTAGTTCGAGAGTGTTGTACCGAATTCTTGGCAATATTAATGGCACTTTGATTATCGTAATGAATCAACATAGAGTCAGAGATCATACCATAGTCTGCTACCATCTGCTTCATCCAAATCAGTTGAGTGCAGCAGCTTCCCAATGTGATGTATTCTGCCTCTACTGTGGATAGGGACACACAGTTCTTTTTCTTGTTGTGCCAAGAGACAAGATTGTTGCCCATGAAGAAGCATCCACCGCTGGTACTTCTGCGATCATCGAGTGATCCTGCCCAATCAGCATCACAGTACCCCATGAGGTTTTCATTCGTCTCCTTCGTGTAGAAGATCCCAAGATGTGATGTGCCTTTGAGATATCTGATAATCCTTTTGACGGCAATTATATGTGACTCCTTTGGCTTCGCTTGATATCTTGCACATACGCCTACAGCATAGCAGATGTCGGGTCTGCTTGCTGTGAGATAGAGAAGACTCCCAATCATTCCCCTGTAGGTCTTTTCATCCACATCCTTTCCTTCGTCATCTTGAGAGAGCTTTTCGTTTGTCCCCATAGGTGTTCTCATCTCTTTACTGTTCTGCAGTCCAAACTTCAGCACAAGGTTCTTTGCATACGTGCTTTCTGAGACGAAAATCCCCTCCGAACTTTGCTTGACCTGAAATCCCAGAAAATAAGTCAGTTCGCCACACATGCTCATCTCAAATTCTTTGGTCATGCTTTTAACAAAGCGATCATCCAAGTTCTGACACGTGGAACCAAACACAATGTCGTCCNCCAAACACAATGTCGTCCACATATATTTGAACTACCATCAGGCCTTTGACATCGTTTAAGACAAACAGCGTTTTGTCAACACTTCCTCTGAGATATCCACTATTGATCAAGAACGTAGTAAGCCTGTCATACCAGGCTCTAGGGGTCTGCTTCAAACCA
>OVAO01003190.1:0-11562 GCA_900406285.1 Biscutella auriculata | reverse complement strand
TACTACTCACACATGAATACTATTGAGATAGACATGTGTGGTAGGGTTAATAAACAAGCACGGAAAACTATGACAACAAGTAAGAGCAAGATCCGAACTAAGTTGGTCGTGAGTACTTGGAATGCACCGAGGAGAAGCTTGGCTTGACAACTCGGCTTACTCACGAACACAACCCTTTAGAACAGATCCGGACTCTAAGAAACATGAGGTTTTAACAAAGAAATCCGAAAATAGCAAAGGAAAGCAGGCAAGCAAGGCGAGAGAAGTAACTTGCAGCTTTTAAGCCTTGGATCCAAAGGAAACGAAGGCTTGTGCACACACAAGGATCACAAACACTAGCAAAGCAGTAAAGAAACGAAAGAGAGCAGTGAAAGAAACAAAGAAACTTGAATTGATCGTTGGGAAAGAGTAGAAACAACTTGGTAGAGTTTAATGGACTCGAGCACACTAAGACAAGAGGTTCGACCTCAATTGTCTCCACTCGAGAACCCTAAACTAAATCTAATGATCTAAGAACGTCCAACCTCTCTAGAAGAGGTGAGAAACAAAGTATATATAGAGTTAAGAGCAAAGGAGGCGAGCTAGGACTCCTTTTAGGGAAAATGGCAATATCGCTCAAGACTTTTCATTTTTGAGCTCGGAGAATATTCTCTCAAATCAATGCTAAGGAGTGTGTGCCATGTCTTGGTTCTTTCCATTTTTCTTTATGAGAGAGTCTTCTAAAAGGATCAGGAAGCGGTGTTGCAAGGACTGCACATTTGATGGACCAAATGTGGGCTGGTTGCGGTCTAGATGCTGCGAAGACATGCATCGCGGCCTGAACAAGTATCTTGGACTCTACAGCTCCAAATGACGCATACTTGGTGGCCTTGGAAATCTTATTCAATTATCTTTGCGTGCATAATGGGAAAGTACCACGTTATGATCTGTAAATTTCTTCAATTCGTCAATCTCCACCGGCTATCTATCGTTCCTTCGGGTCCGAATACAAGAAATGAGATTACTCTCAATCTACAACTCCAAATTGCATGAGGAAAAATTTCTGAGGAAAGTAGACGTCTCTAACTTTGATTTAATTCCTTTCTTGCATCGTGGTTGTGTCTGGTTAGGAACTTGTGAATTTTTCATTCTTCGCTCGGTTTAAGACGTTTTTAGCGGTTTTCCACACAAAGCTCTCCTTTTGCTCATAAACCTACAATCTTGTAAAATCCAATATCAAACCAATAATGACTCCAAAACCATCAGTAATATAGGCTAGATGAGAGTAAATTATACTCTCATCAATTGCGCTCTCCAACAACCTAATCGAGCTCGCCCTGAGCTCCCCTCGCTTACTAGAAGCTACAACCAATTTGTTGCCCAACATCGCGACCTCCTCTCTCTCCTCCTCGAGCTCGAACCTCACGTTATCGATCTCAGATCGCAAGTCGATCAACTTCCCGCTCACATCATCATCCTCCAAGTCGTCGATGCGGCATTCGTACGCATCCACAATGGAATTCACAGCGGAAGAAAGCTATAGAAGGATCATAGAATTAACGAAGGAAAATAATGGAGAAATAAGGAGGATGTCGAATCATATTGTGACTAGGCTCTGTGCCGAAGGACATACGAAATACTTAGACACAACATCTCCTCATACGAAGGAGCACCTTCGTCAGTTCCGCCACCATCCACATAAGCCTACCGCAAAACTCCATGTTAGTCTTCAGAGGCAGGACCCTTTCGGAGGGACTCCCCGTGTAATCAAATGAATACAATCCCCCGGTGACCTTCGCCTTCGTGAACGAGTCAGGATAAGATGGAAGACAAGCGTCTCAGCTGGAGGGCTGCCAACCACTACATCAGCGGGAAGAGTCGAGGATGGCGCTTTGGGAGCTTGGCTCTCATGGGCACTCCAAGGAGCAGTTGCAGACCCGCCATCAGTCTCCATGTGGTCTACATGAGGTTCCGGAGCCAGGTCAAGCACTGAAGCAGGAGGAGAAGTTGACCTCGACAAATCCCGAGAAAACTCGGAAAGTGGGGCCTCGGCGGCCGGAGGAAGAACGAGATCCTCATCGTAGTCAAAATCAATCAACTTAGCGACTTCGTCGGTGAAACAGTAATAAGCCTCAAGACAAACCAAATCGTCGACGATCTTGGAAGCAGCATGGGTTGAGGAGCTAGAAGTCGTCGAGGACAATGGTAGTTTAATAGCGGGAGCCAAATAGAATTATTCACGTGCTTTGTTTGGGATCGTATTCATACGGTTAAACTGCAAAGAAAAATAAAAACCCGTTAAAAACGTGAATGTCGAGCGAGAAGAAAGATTGCCATCGGACAATAAAACTACCAACTAAAGATCTCGTCCAAGCCGATCTATATACGCCTTTCGAGGCCAAACGCGACACGAACTCTTGACGAATGAAGAAATAACAATCATGCCACCCCACGTCTTCAGCAGGAAAGTCTAGGACAAAGTTATGAGGATCTATAATTTTAATATCGAAGCCGCCCGGAACTCTGAAAGACATTCGAAAAGAAGTAATTGTCTTGATACATCCAATGCTCAAAGCAGACTCATGAGTATTACCCAAAAAAGTAAAGCAACAAAGGAGCAGATCGAGGTCAAAGAAAAAGTGATATTTTGCTTAGGCCAATCATTAAAAAGAATCCACAAAAGCGGGAAGCGGAGACCGCACTGGATAAAGTAGTCCTCAAAGAGACATATATGGTACGACAGAGGATTCCACGACCTGTCTCCTCTCTGGGGAATTATAATCAAAATTCCCTTCGGAATAGAGCCTACCTGTCACATCTCAACAATAGAAGATTCGGTAGATCTAGAATCACTGATTTTGTAACGGTTCTCGAGGGTAACAGTGACATTCACGGCGATAGTCATGACCATCGAAGAGATAACTACTACAAACCTAAGGCTAAAAACGGAATCTTAAAAGCTATCAATAGAGAAAGGGAGGAAAGGTTACCTTGTGAAGAGGTGGAAAGAAAACCGAAGAAGATAGAGCGACACTAGTATTTATGGATCTAGAAAGGATCGTCAAAGAGAAAACACATATAGAGTTAAGATCTCTGACAAGCATGCTTACCTAAGAAGAGTTGGAAGAAAAAGCAACCGCCGAAGTTGAAGAGACACCAATTCGAAACTGGGTCAGGTCCAAAGGCCCAAACAGAGAGTTTCTCCCTCTTCAAGAGTCCGCACAATCGGCCCGAAGCACGCGGCCTCGATACAACGGACTCAAAAAGGGGGGACTTACTATTGGTACCGGTACTCACCAGATCAAGGACCGACCCAAGATTCGATTCGACCCATCACGAAAAAGACTTCAGAGAAATTAAGAAGAAGATGCAATTTGGCCCAAACGAATACGAGGCCCAAAAGAGAGTGTAAAGTCATCATACTCTGGTTCGAAGAATAGAAAATTGGACATTGTTCCCTATAAATAGAGAACAGTGTCATAACGTGAAGGGGAGGCCAATACGCGAGTGAGTTCGCTAGAGTTAAGAGTTAGTATAGACTTTAGAGTGTTGTTTAGGCGAATCGTTTTTCCACCTTGTTTGTAATATGATCTAACGATTCGAGCTCGACTAGATGTCGAACGTGTAGCTCGCAGTTCACAGAACGATTACCGAAATAAAAGGTCGACCAGCTCGACTTCATTTTGTGGGAAACAGTTGTCTTCTTTATTTTCTGTTTTACTTTACACGTTCTAACTTACTCGCATTTACATTCCGCACTTTGCTAACAACTAACCGTTTACGAATACGCACTTTACATTTCAGTATTTACTTTAAACTTATATTCTACTTATAATTTATGATAACCCTAATATTTATCTGTATTTAATTCTGTTTTAACATTCGAAATATATTGCATTTTCCTTGATTATTTATGGTATCAAGAGGCTCTACATGAGAAATCGAATCTAGCATTTGAGGCAACACAATGGAGACGAGAGATACAACCAACAAGCCTTCAAACTTGCAGAAGCCACCAAAAGATGTTCAAATTCACACCATTTTATAGGGCCATTCGTTTCTTTGTCCAGATGTTCTTATTTTCCAAGCAAATTAAGCAAATGCTTATACGAATACTTGAGCAAAATTTTAGCTACGTAAGACATCTATATACAAAACCAAAATGGAAACCAACAACTAAACGCTATATCAGATGCAACATATCTAAACGTTCCATAATGGCAAAGTGTATGCAGATTTCACTGGCGAGAGCATCTCCAAGACATAAATGAACAAAAAATATAGGTCTAAGCAGCTGAGAACATTAACCTCTCGAAATGCAACCACAAATCCCTTATTTGTAGAACCATTAGCACAGTTACAGAATCTAAAAGGAACAAATAAAATACAAGGCGATTCCACCATTCTTGATTACGCCACATTTCATCCAAGACTTATACTAGAAAGTATAAAAGTCACCTGAGTCTACTATGTACAAAAGGTGATCATCTATCACCATCAGATTCACAACTCAGAAGCAATAAAGCAAAACCACTTTCAAGCTTCTAACACGTCGGCCAGACAACCATCTTCTAGGGCAACAGGTTTCAGATCAACGATAAATCGATCTTCAAGAAACCCAAAACCGAAACTCCCATTTTCATACAACCACACCCGCCCTTGCCCTCTGAGATAAGCACTACCATTGCCCGCTTCTCCTGTCAACACCAGATCATAACTAGAGTTCATGCACAACATTCCAGATACAACAATTTCATCGACTTCATCTAGGGGACTGATATGGATACGACTACCCAATATCAGTCCTTCTTCAACTGAAAAGGGCGATCTGATGAATGCGTGATCACTTGTCCAGAACACAGGAGAAGTGTGGCGTGAGAGGGACATGTCTTCTACTTTTCTGCATATAATGCCTCCAACTTCATCGTATTTGACCAAATATAGCTCCAATTTCCTTCCATCACAGAAACCCTGCCACCGATTTCAACAATCACTTACAATGAGCTGATGAAATTGTTGTTGAACTAAACAACACAACCATCATCACGAAAAGAAAACATCACTGCTTCAATGAAAATTGTTCTATTCGATTAAACATCCCCTAACGAGACTTGTAAAAGGAAAATTTTGCATTCTCCTTACCTTAAAAGAAGAAAGCTTTCTCAATCTCAAACATTATCAATGATAATATTATAAGCTGAAATCAACTTTTAAGATTGCAAAATTCAGACCTTCCATAAGCCTTGTAATGGTTTAGTGATCGTAGGCAAACAATCAGAAACCTTTATAAAGTGTTCTGGTTCCCACTTGATTTTGGCTTGTCTCTCCTTCTCTTTCTTCCTCTGTCTCCTTCTATCACCACCTGGGCTCGTCCTATTAGCCAATTGGGTATACATTTCCGAAAAGTTGGCATCCTCACTCTCATCCTCGCCGGAACTAGAGCCCTTAGAAACCGGACTCTTCTGCNACATCCCCTAACGAGACTTGTAAAAGGAAAATTTTGCATTCTCCTTACCTTAAAAGAACAAAGCTTTCTCAATCTCAAACATTATCAATGATAATATTATAAGCTGAAATCAACTTTTAAGATTGCAAAATTCAGACCTTCCATAAGCCTTGTAATGGTTTAGTGATCGTAGGCAAACAATCAGAAACCTTTATAAAGTGTTCTGGTTCCCACTTGATTTTGGCTTGTCTCTCCTTCTCTTTCTTCCTCTGTCTCCTTCTATCACCACCTGGGCTCGTCCTATTAGCCAATTGGGTATACATTTCCGAAAAGTTGGCATCCTCACTCTCATCCTCGCCGGAACTAGAGCCCTTAGAAACCGGACTCTTCTGCTCGTCTCGAAAACATCGATTCTCCTCCACCATGATATGACCATTTCCCATGAAATTAACATCGACATGGAAAATATTACCACTCGAAACTTCGGATAGATCAGAACCAGATGTGTGATTACCATCGAGATGAAGGAAATTCTCTGTTCGTCCTTCCGGAGAGATACCCATCAGAAGAAACGGCGTTTTTCGTACCTGATATGTATCATCGTTGATGGCTAAAACCCTAGAACCAATGACGAAAGAAGGACCCCATTCAAAGAAAACAAGCGGTGGCGATGATTCGACAGGATTTGCTCGGCCACATAGTCGCCAGAATCCAATTAGATTCTCTAATTCGTTTAGAGTTTTGTAAAGAAGCCTAAAAGCGATTTGACCGTTTCCCCAATTCTGGATCTGAGTCTTATTCCCCCATCTCCGATGACACATAGCATGCCAGATTTTTCTGTCTTCCCGACAAAGCGAAGAGAAGCGTCTGGATGTGCAGGCGAAGCTGGAGATCTCTGTTGGTGAGAGGAAAGACAAGATGCGGAGTTGGAGATCCTCGGGGATGTCGGAGAACGGAAGTGCCATTTATTATATTTTTCTTAGAGATGAAGAGAAAAGGTTAAAATTTTGGTAGATTAAACAAATGGTGAGGATGAAAAATAAAAAGCACAAAAATCAGGATATGAGTTTCTAATCGGTGTCGTTGAATTTTCAGGAAGTTATATTCTTCAAGAAGAAGAGAATATGCGGAGGCAGCGACGAGCGAGATTCATGGTGTGAAAAGGATTTGGTCCGGGCAGAGTTTGACGTGTTTTTTTTCTTTTTTTTTTTTACCCCAAAAAAAAACTATTATATTAAGCAGCAGAAATAATCCATTTTACAGAGGGTGATGATCTTCTAATTCTAGCCTGTTTAAATATGTACTAATGTAAAAAAAAANAAGCAGCAGAAATAATCCATTTTACAGAGGGTGATGATCTTCTAATTCTAGCCTGTTTTGCAAGATCATCTGCAATTACATTAAGCTTCCTAGGGATAGCTAGTAGAGAATAAGTAGGAGACTGATTTAGAATGGAGAGAATGTCTGCTAGAAGGGGTGCTGCAGTAGAGTATCTCCAGGTCTGCAATTTTTCATGTCGATGATAATGCGCTTCCTTCAACATGTTAACTAACTGTTGAGAGTCCGAGGCAAAAATGACCTCAGTATAGCCCAACATTCTGATTCTTAGCATAGCTTCTTTCATCGCATAAGCTTCAGCTTCAAGAGGAGAGCCCAATGTGACAATTTTACCGGATCCCTTTATAGTAATGCTTCCATCAGGATTACGCAGACACCAATCATAACCTGCAAAGTCCTTCCTGTTTTTCCACGAGCCATCAGAAAGGCAGCATAACTTAGCTCTCATCACATTTGCAGCAGCTTGTATGGAGGGGTTCAGGGGTGTCTCTTGTTTTGGATTTCCTTTATTCCCTTGTAAAGATTCCTGCCACAAAGTAAAATCAAGATGAGATTTTGTAATCAAATCAGGAATCATCCATCTGTTTCCTTGAAAAATGAAGCTATTTCTGGACTTCCATATGTTCCAGCCTATGATCATAAAGGCCATTACAGTTTCCTTGTCTTTTGATAGCACATGTGTTATAAGATCGATGGCATCATGGTTTTGATCTTGGGATTCCCAAATGACACTCATGTTACTCAAGTCCCAGATTTCTTTTGCAACTCTACATGTAAAAAGCATATGTTGGACTGTTTCGACACCCTCACCACAAATGTCACATATGTTATCTTCTTTTAATCTTCTCCGCTTGAGATTCTCGTATGTCGGGAGGGCATTGTGCAGGACTCTCCACCAGAAATGCTTTAGCTTTGGCTGGATTGGGATCTTCCATATTTGATCATATAACTTTGCAAGGGTGCCCTGTTTAGAGGAACTCGGGTCTTTATTTGCTTGATGATTCAGCGCTCTAGCTACATGATATCCACTCTTTGTAGTGTAGATACCTTGCTTTGCATACGACCAGATTAGGAAGTCCTCTTGAGCATCGTGGCTCAGTGGTATGTTCTTTATAATCTCTACATCCTCTTGCGCAAACATCTCCTTTAACTTGTTATCATTCCAACATCGCCTATTTCCTTGAAATAGTAGAGAGACCTTGGCTTCCATATCCTGACATATAAGCTTGGGTTTCGGGGATCTATATGAGTCTCCTGGGATCCAGTTATCAGTCCATATATTTATATTCTCCCCATTCCCTACTCTCCATTCAACTCCTTTCCTTAGAATGTCATTGCTCTGGCATATGCTTCGCCAGGCATGGCTTGGACGTTTCCCTACCTTGGCTTGAAGGAGACTCCTGTTGGGATGATATTTTGCTCTGTATAATCTTGCTAACAAGGAGTCGGGATTCTGAAGCATTCTCCATCCTTGTTTAGCAAGAAGGGCCAAGTTGAAGTTCTTTAAATCCCTAATCCCTAGCCCTCCATCTTTCTTCGACCTCGTGATGGTATCCCAAGGCACCCATGGTATTTTATTCTTATCAGGGCTCGATGACCATATGTATCTTCGTATGTCTCTCTCTATTTGATGGTGGACTTTATTCGGCAGCATGAAGCATGACATCGTGTAGGCTGGGATAGCTTGGAGTACTGCTTTGATGAGGATGTCTTTTCCTGCAGGTGATAGGAGCTTTGAGTACCAACTTTCTATCTTTTTCTTTACTCGTTGCCTTATATAATCAAAGCAGGTTGACTTATTTCTTCCTATCATTCCTGGCAGACCTAGGTACTTCCCAAAACCTCCTAGATTATCAATTCTCATAATGCTAGCAATCTTCTCTCTTTGGGTTTTAGGAATTCCTTTTCCAAAAACAATTGCAGATTTGTTAAAGTTAACATACTGGCCCGACATAGTACCGTACTCGGATAGAACACTAAGCAGATGTCTACAATCATCCTCATCCGCTCTACAAAAGATAAGAGAGTCATCCGCAAAGAAGATATGCGAAATAGCAGGCCCTTTTCTACTCGCTCTAAGGCCATGAAGTAGACCATTTTCCACTTTCTCTTTAATTAAATGCGAGAGGCCCTCTGTACACAATAAATAAAGATAGGGAGAAAGCGGATCACCTTGTCTAATCCCGCATTGGGGCTGAATGTGTCCTTCAGGGGCTCCGTTGATTAGGACCGAATAGGTTGTCGAAGTGATGCAGTTCCTGATCCATCTACACCAAGTATCTGCAAATCCCATTTTTCTAAGAATTAGATCAATGTATTCCCATCTTATCTTATCGAAAGCTTTAGCTATGTCCAATTTAACTGCCATGAAGGGATACTTCGATTGCTTAGTTGCAAGGGAGTGAAGAAGCTCATGAGGAATGAGTACATTATCAGTAATGAGTCTACCGGGTATGAATGCTGATTGGTTCTCGCTAACAATACTATGCAACCATGGCTTAATGCGCTCAGCTAAGACTTTAGATATCAACTTATATGCAACGTTACATAGACTAATTGGGCGGTAGTCTTTAACTAGGATGGGGGAGTCAACCTTAGGGATCAAACAGATGAGTGTGTGATTCATCCTTGGGTCAAGGTAGCCCGTATGGAAAAACTCCTGAACATAATATAACACACCTTTGCGTATGGTCTGCCAGTGATGCTTGTAAAACCCAGCTGTAAACCCGTCTGGCCCAGGACATTTGTCATCATTCATCTGGTTTAGAGCTCGAAGTATTTCCTCCTCAGAGACTGGCTTTATCAGGCTTTCATTCATCTCGTCTGGGACTCTTGGCTTCATAGAGTTGAGGACCTGAGAAGCATCAAAGGGATCATTAGTTCGATATAGATTGTTGAAATAAGCCGAGACAGCTTGTCTTAATTCATCTGGTGTGTTATACTCATTCCCATCCTCGTCCTTTAGCATGATAATCCGATTTCGCATACGCCGTTGAATGGTTTTGGCGTGGAAAAACTTGGTGTTTTTATCACCAGCTTTAAGCCATTGAATTCTACTTTGTATGCGCCAGAATTCCTCTTCTCTTTTGTAGTGATAATTGAGCTCTTTCTTAATGTTATGGAGAAGATTATAGTCAATAGGACTTGCCTCATAAGCTTGATGTAGTTGGGTTTGGAGCTGTTGAATCACCTGCCCTGAATGGGTCTCATGATGTTTCCTCCAGTAAGCGAGCTTCCCTCTGCAAAGGTTCAGGGTTTTGGTAAACTGGCCTCGGGTCAGAACATCCCTTGAGCTTTGCCACACCTGCCTTATGAGCTCCCGAACATCCGAATCATCCTTCCATCTATTGTCATACCTAAAAAGCCCCTTTCTGGACATTTGGTTGCAGCTAGTATGGATCAGTAGGGGCTTGTGATCAGAACCGATCCAGTTAAAAAGATGAGCATAGGCTCTCGGAAAAGTACAGATCCAGCTGGTTGAAACTAACGCTCTGTCTAGCCGTGATTGGATCATAAGCCCATGTCGGTTCCCCACCCAGGTGTATTTACCTCCTCTAGTAGGGATATCCAGCAGCCCCAACGAACTTATGAGTCTCCTAAATAAGGCAAAAGAAGCCTCTGATCTGCGTGGTCCCCCTTTCTTTTCCTCATTGCTGCAGATATCATTGAAATCCCCCAGTAGAATTATAGGTTTGTCACTTAGATTCTCCCTTAGAGCATCATTTATCATCACTTTCCATTGATCATTCCTTCTAGTTTTTATAGGGTCCCCGTAAATATAGAGGATATCAAAAATTATAGCTCCATCTCTTACAGTGAGCTTAATCTGATGGAGAGATGGGGGGCCAACCGCTGTACAGTCAATCGAAGATCGCTACAGATATCGCAAGTCCTCCACTTATGCCCTAAGGAGGAACCAAAACATGGTTATCAAAGTTCAGCTGCCTTCCTATCCGCTGTACATATGTATTTACATTTTTGGTTTCAGTGAGGAACAAGACATCAGGTAGGGATCTCCTACAAAAATATTTACATTTCCAAATATCTCTCGAAATATATTTGAAACAAATTTTATTTACTAAAATAATTATAAAATATATCATTTATATATTTATTAATCAATCTAATTACATAATAAATAATTGTTATCTGATTATATCTTATTCACAAAATTAAATTAACCATTTGATTATAAATTAGTAATAAAAATAATTAATATATTTTTATTTATTTATTTTATATATAGTTACTACACAATCAAATTAAATAATAAAGATTTGTTATTTTCAATAGTTTAAATATTTAATTCTATTACTTTAATTAATTTTAAATATGTGATATGTTTTCCGTTAAATAATTTTTAATATTTATATTTTTTATTAAAAAAATTGAAATGTTTACCAAAAATGTCCTAAATAATTATATGATTCAACTAAAGAATTAGATCATAGACGTCAATAAATCAGATTCTTAATTTGCAATTTAAAATTTTGTACAAGTCTTTATTTATAGGATTTATTAATGTTTACTCATTAGTTTTTAGCCAATGTAAAACTTTTTCTAAATACTACCAAATCTTTTTGTTATAGGTTGAATATTATGTATTTGTTTTGTTACAAAATTAAATTATATCCTATCAGAGAATATAAAACTTTAGTATATAAGTTCATGCCCGGACCTTCTATAAAGCCAATGAAGCAAGGGTTTTAAGGCATCAATTTATTAAAAAAAATTTAGGGTATCATTTTCCAAAATTATTTATTAGGTAAAAATAATTAACCATTTATAAAGCTTCAAAC
>OVAO01003189.1:0-11410 GCA_900406285.1 Biscutella auriculata | reverse complement strand
ATAATGTAATAACGATCAATGGCATGAGATAGACACTTAGCATACACATCCTTAAAGTATAGGTCATCAACATATAAGCCTTTGATTTGTTCGTAGCCTAGAAGTCTAGCATTTAAACTTGAGAGTAAGGTATACCTTCGGGATAATGCGTCAGCCACGACATTATCCTTACCTTTCTTGTATGCAATGACATAAGGGAATGTCTCTAAGAACTCTACCCATCTTGCGTGTATTCTATTAAGCTTTTGTTGACCCTTCAAATGTTTCAATGATTCATGATCCATATGTATGACAAATTCCTTAGGCCATAAGTAGTGTTGCCATGTTTGTAAGGCTCAGACCAATGCATAGAGTTCCTTGTCGTAAGTCGGATAGTTTAATGTAGGGCCACTAAGCTTCTCACTGAAGTAAGCTAGGGGTCTCTTTTCTTGCATAAGGACAACTCCTATTCCAAAGTCAGAGGCATCACATTCTATTTCGAAGGTCTTGGAGAAGTTCGGGAGTACAAGCAATGGTGTNTGGTGCGTGGGTTAGCTTCTCCTTCAAGGCTTGAAATGCCTTCTCTTGAGCATCCTCCCACTTGAAACCAACTGTCTTCTTTACTACTTCAGTGAGAGGAGCCGCAATGGTGTNGCAATGGTGCTGAAATCTCTTACAAACCGTCTATAAAAGCCGGCTAGCCCATGAAAGTTTTTAACTTCACTCACTGTCTTGGGCGTTGGCCATTCTCTTATAGCCTTTACCTTCTCTTCATCCACTCTTACCCCATCAGCTGAGACAACAAAACCAAGAAAGACTTGGTGATCCGTCCCAAAAGTGCATTTAGCTAAGTCAACATAGAGTTGTTCATTTCTCAAAACACTTAGAACTGATTCAAGATGATGAGCATGATCAACTATATTCTTGTTATAGACTAAGATATCATCAAAATAGACAACCACAAATAATCCAATGAACTTTCTCAATACATGATTCTTTAATCTCATAAAAGTGCTTCGTGCATTGGTTAGGCCGAATGGCATCACCAACCACTCATATAGCCAATGTTTGGTTTAAAATGTGGTTTTCCACTCATCTACTTATTTCATTCTTATTAGGTGATACCCACTCTTTAATTCTATTTTTGAAAAGATTTTAGATCCATGAAACTCATCTAACATATCATCTAAGCGAGGTATAGGATGGCGATACTTAACTTTTATGGGCATTGATGGCTCGGCTATCTACGCACATACGCCATGTCCGTTCCTTATTGGGAACCAAGAGAACCGGTACAACACGTGGGCTCAAACTCTCTCTAATGTATCCCTTGCTCATTAGCTCGTCGACTTTCCATTGAAGTTCTTTAGTCTCCAAGGGATTGGTTATATAAGCCAGACGGTTGGGTAAAGTGGCTACGGGTACCAAATCAATTTGGTGCTCTATTCCTCTCTTGGGAGGCAACCCATGAGTGTCTTCCTCTGAAAATACGTCCCTAAACTGATGCAATAAGTCAATAAGAGCACTCGAAAGCTCCAATGAAGGGTTAGTTATGGTGGCCAAAGCTTCCTTGTAAACAATAAGCAAAACAGTTTGTTGAGAGTGTAAAGATTTTCTTACTACACTTTGGTTGATAAGGAGATTGGAAGCCTTTGAGGTTGCGGCTTCTTCTTTCTTCCTTGGATGCACTTGATCTTGAGCCACTTCTTGTGGTGTCATAGGAAGAAGAATGATTCGCTTGGCCTTGTGATCGAATGTATACTTGTTGGAGAAACCATCATGGACTAGACGTCTATCAAACTGCCATGGTCTCCCTAAGAGGATGTGACCAGCTTCCATATGCAAGACATCACATTGAACTTCATCCATGTATTGGCCTATAGCAATGGGAACTGTCACTTGGTGAGATACCTTCAATTCTCCTTCGGAATTGAGCCATTGGAGCTTGTATGGCCTCGGGTGCTTCCTCTTCTCTAGGCCAATTTTATTGACCATGGTTGTACTAGCAACATTGGTGCAACTACCACCATCAATGATAAGGCTACACACCTTGTCCTTCACTACCGAGAGTGAAACAAGTTATCCCTTTGTTCTTCTTCTTTATCCTTGGGAAAACGTTTTAACACCATTCTAGTGACTAAAAGTTCCCCTTGAGCAGCCACTTCCTCACATTCATCAATTGGATTCTCTTCTTCCACTTCTTGTAGAGCTTCTTCATCCTCAGACATGTACTCACCATCCTCAAGCAAGATCATCACTTGCTTGTTAGTACATTCGTTGGCGGAATGGCCTCGGTCTTGACATTTGAAACACTTCACATCACGGGCTCTAGTGGGATTAGCAATACCCTTACCCTTGTCCTTAAAGGCATTGTAAGGCTCTTTAGTAGCTTCATTAGGAGTGGGGGTAAACCGCTTCTTTGGTGGATTCCATTCCTTAGTATAGTTTGGCTTACACTCCTTATGATAGTTAGATTTGAAAGGGGTCTTCCCTTTCCTCTTAAGCTGCTGCTCAACCATGACTGCTTTATGAAGCATCTATTCAAACTTAACATAGTGTTGTAGCTCTAGTTGATCTTGGATCTCACGGTTGAGACCTCCAAGGAAACGAGCCATAGTGGCCTCACGGTTTTCTCTTAGACCGATCCTCAAAAAGAGAGTCTCCATCTCTTGGAAGTAGTCGTCCATTGATTTTAACCCTTGCACAAGTCTTCTAAGTCTCTGATGGAGCTCATGGTGGTGGTGGTGGCTCGGTACAAATCGCTTTCTCATGGCTGCCTTTAACTCATCCCAAGTGCTAATTGGATGATCTCCATTCCTTCTCCTAGATGTGACCAGTTGGTCCCACCAACTAAGGGCATAGTCTTGAAATTCAGTGGCTGCCATACGAGTCTTGTTGATCTCGGAGTATCATTGGCAATCAAACACCAATTCCATTTTCTTCTCCCACTCTAGATAGGCTTCCGGATCACTCTTCCCATGGGAATGTGGGATTTTGATCTTAAACCCTTCAATCCTTTCATGTCTTTGCTCACGGTGATAGGGCCTTTGGGAGGCTTGGCTAGTGTGGTCCGAGAGGTCATCATCTTGTTCTTGATACCTCGGATAGACGGGTCTTGGTCTATGATCTCTCGGAGGACATGTCTTGGTCTCGGCTCTCTTCGAACATCTTGTGGCTCATGATAATCTTCAGCTTCAAATCCTCTTCTCCCGTGATCCCATTCAGGTTGCTGCCTTTGATGAGGACCTTGAGAGTGCTTTAGGTATCGGTATTGGGGAACCAGGCCTTTTAAGAGTGCCTTGAGAGGCACGAGTCTGGTACTGATGAGGAGTTGTGGTTGATACGCTAGAGATGTGGCGCGCTACGGCCACACACAGATCAAAGGAGGGGGACCACAACAAGCGGCCGTGTGAACTTTGTCTCACACCTCCTCTGCCGCGTCTTTTTCTTGCTTCTTTTAATTTTTGAAGATAACGGCTGTCTCTCTTGTCTTTACCCGTGTTTGAATGATTGGGTATGAGGAGAAAAGGACGATCGTACGGTGTGGTCCCGGTGGTTGCTTTTCGCCGAGAGGGGAACACACACGCGCTAGCTGTCACAAAAAGCAAAAGGTGCTTTAATCCTCGTACCACCTCGCACAAATAGACAAAACAGTACACAAGAATCAATTTTTGGTCACCATTGTTGCTCGCACAACAAAGCTTGACACAATAGAGAGAAATCCGATTTAAGTGCAAAGATATGTGAAACCAAGTCCGATTCAAGCAAGACAAACGAAGATCCTTAAAAGTTATGGTTTGGTTAAACAAAATATTAAAGAAACCTTAAGCAAAACTAGATTCAACTTGAACGACTTAAACACTGAAAGTTCAAAACTTTTTGAGTTTTTCTTTAAGCATGAAGCTTCAAACTTGAAAAAGTTTATAACTTTGAGAAAGGGTAAGGAAACTCCTGAGTTTGGAATGAAAGTCTCCAAGATGGCTCCTGATATCACTTGATACACGACCCTACAGAAAGACTACTCTTGGAGAGATGGCGGCCGATGGAGGTACGACCGACTCGTCGATCTCTCAATCCCTGCGTATAAATGTTACCAAACTGAGTGAGACTCTTAAAAGGGTTAAACTAAGAGATTCAGTCGATAGAGATAGAAGGGAAGGGCTATTTTGGTCGGAAAAGGGTTTTTGGGGTCGCCGGGTACGGTCTTGTACGGTAACGCCGACCGTACAAGAGTAACGAGCGTTCGACTCTGTGACTAGAACGTCTTCAAAGTTGCCGATCTTTGGTGGATCTCTCCTTGGGGATAAATGGTGAAGATCGATACGTTTGAGAAAGGTGAGATCTCGCTGATGAGTTACGAGAGGGGTGGTGTTGGTGCGGAGGGTACGACCTCGCCGACCGTACACGAGAAAACTCGCTCGTTCTTCTTCGACCATTTGAACTCCAACTGCTAAACCCTTCGGTGGATCTGAGTCTTGAGAAGAATGAGGAAGACGGATCGAGACAGAATGGTAAAAGATCGAGCTTTGGACGATGGAAACTCTCAAGCTTAGAACACCGTTGACGGTGGCTTGAAAAAGGATCCGATGGTCCAGCAAGAGGGAAAACGAGAAGGGGAAAGGAAGTGGTTTAGATATGATACACCAAACCTTGCAATCCTAAGGGATGTCACACCCTTAGATCAAACTCTTAAGAGAGAAAAATCTCATCTTTACTTCAAAATAATTTGAAAGTTCTAAAATGCTAAAATGCCTACAAGTGCCTTTAAATAGCCTTGCTTGCAACTCAAACAAAACTCTAAAAGGGAAACACCTAATCAAAACCCAACGCATAAAGGATAAGAGCTAAAGACGCTTCTCAACGGCTATATGTACGGATAACCTTCAAGGCGCGCCTTAGCCGCGGTAGCTCGAGTGAGGTCTAGTGCAATGGGCCTCGTCAAACCTCCAATGAGTAAATCCAATGGAAAAAACCTCATTGGTAGGAAGAGTACCCCTAAGACCTCAATGATCAGCTTAACTACTTGGAGAAGAAATGATGAAGTGGTTCAAGGTCGGGGCTTCATTCGCCTCAAAGTGATGACAATGAGTATCAAGCTCTTCTAAGGTCTTTAAGATGGTTATGGACATTCTTCTAGCTTGAGCACGAGTCACTGGTCAAGTGGGAGCTTCAAGGTTGGTCTCTACATGGTCGGCTTTCTCATCAAGATTAGGCACCTGTGTATCATTTGGTAAAAATGAGTTTAAATACTCAAGATATAAAAGGAAGCCCTAACACTTGGTAAAACGTTGATCTTTAAAAGAGAGGGAAGGAAGCTAGCATGAATAAAGGAAACAACAGTCATATGTCTCAGTTTAAGTCTCGCGTGGCTTCCTTCCTTCGCTTCCTGTGTGGTTCATTAATAGGCTTATGTGATCAAGGGCCTCGTCAAAACCTTGGTCCACTTGGGATAAAACCCAACCAAGGAAAAAGAGTGTCCAACATTTGATGAACCTCATTGGAGACTTGGAGACAATGCGTCGACTTAAGCTCTTCTCCAACTTNGGAGACAATGCGTCGACTTAAGCTCTTCTCCAACTTCTACTTGATTGTTATGCTCCTTCATCTCTCCCACACGTACATCAAAGTACCAGCAAGTTTTTGCGTCCTAGACCTCTTCATGGGGCCGGTGGGGATCTCAATTGAGATCTCCTCTAGCTCGACTTCTAAGCTTTGGTTCTCCATGATCATATCACCACTGATCTAGATTTTCAAGAAGTCTATAAGTAATGTACTACTCATGCTTTGGATCATTAATGACTATTTTTCATAACAATAGATTGTGTGTACATAATGGGTCTATTCGATAAATGTTGTTTAGGGAAGCTCATAGTGGCGGCTTGATGGGCAACTTTGGAGTAGACAAGACCTTGAAGGTAGCTCAAAAACCATTTCTATTGGCCATAGATGAAAAAAGACGTGGAAAAGATTTGCTCTCATTGCCTCAAATGCAGACATGCTAAGGCTAAGGCCCAACCTCTCGGTTTGTACACTCCTTTAACTATTGATTCTCACCCATTGCATGATATCTCCGTGAACTTTGTGCTTGGATTACTGATAAACTGATTTTTTGGTGGGTATAGTGGTAAGTATTTGGATTCGTTTTAAAAATGAAGTATAGTGGTAGGTGGAATGTCGAACCAATTCCAGAGGGATAACACACTAATCTTATAGAGGGCTCACTAGGTCTAAGCAGAGTAATTAGGTTTTGTTAAGTCGCTAAACAATCTTAAGTAAACAATATCGATTAAAAAGAAATTCAGAAATGAGAATAACTCATGGATCAGGGTATTCAGAGCTGGCAATCATTTTCATCCTAGTATGGTTTAATTCAACTATCAAGTTCATCATACGTTTAAGAATGCCAAATTCATATCAGTTCACTCTCGTGATGAGGATCCATTTTCTAAGCATGCTACTACACAATCTCTTGACAAGCATCATGATCAGAAATCATTAAACACAATTCTATTCAACAATAAATCAATGACTTAAACAATCTCTTGGAAAGAATTGACTAACAATCTATTCACTTAACTCAAGAACTTTATCAGACACTTCTCGGGAAATAAATCTCCTACGATCTAGATTAGGTTAGCTACTCATATTATAGCATTAGATTCTTGAATAGATTGAGGATGCTTATTCTAATTCGGTTTTAAAAAATCTTAGCAATCAATTCAGCATATTTCTAACCATAATCTATAAGCTATAAGGGGATTACTCACAATCCATATCTAGAACACTTAGAGAGTTTCTAGACATGGTTAAGAGTAGAGTTAGGTTAAGAAAAGGGTTAAAGCAAACCAACAAGCAAAAATAAGAACAATCAATCTAAAATCAGAGAATTTCAAACAGATATACAACTGGAAAACTGTAGAAAAATTAAGTAAAAACGTGTTTAAGGTTTTAGTTAATGGCTCCCTCAAATACTTACCCATTTTACAATTCAAAAAAGGAAATTTGACTTGGTCTTTTTTGTCTCCGCATAATGTGTGCCGGTCAGGGCTGACCGGTGTGCTTCCTCTGTGCCTTTCTAGGTTCTGCATCGGTCAGCTACACCGGTCTGTGATGATCGGTGTATAACTTATGTTGATCTGTTGGGGGTCTGTGCCAGTCACCCTGCACCAGTCTGTGCAGACCGGTGTATCACTCTCTGGTTTGGTACGTGGGACGAGCATCAGTCAGTCTGACCGTGATACACATGTGACTTGCAAGAAGAATGAGACCAAGCAATAGGAGGTCTCTCTTCAAGTTCCAACTCGACCTATCACTCGTGCACAGGCCAGGAGACTAGCTGGTGCTATGATGAAGACCCTAGAGGATTTGGAGATTCATTGCCATCACTTAAAGAAGGAGGAAGAGTTGATCTTGTGCAACCTCCTCATGTCATCTTCAGGTGATTAATTCGGAACTTGAGGTCTTAGGGGTACTCTTCCTTCGGTGAGGTTTCTCCCATTGGGTTTACTCACCAGGGTTTGATGAGCCCCATTGGAGAGAGCCTTGATTCAATCTTTCAAACTATGCTTTTTAATTCAATCTTATCCTTAGTAATGCTCCACGTCTTAACCCCCCCTCCCTTCTTTAGGGTTTCTCTTTGTACGAGAGTATATAAACTCTTATTGTAAGAACTTATCTCTTTAGCTAGCATTTTGAATCAAAAACCGAGAGTGTTTTCTTGTTAGTTCTTTGCTTGAGTGAGTCATATCTCAAGTAACCTAAGTGCATCATATCTTATGTCTCTTAAGGTGTATCCAAGGTTTCTCCATCACCTTGGTAGTCCCTTTCGTTCCCCCCCTCCCCCTTTTAGTTTCTCATCATTTTGGCTACCTTACCGGATCTACGCGCATCGTGCAAGCACCACAACCTCACTGACACTCACTGTCCTCCGCTGGTGCTCCGCCGGTTCTGTATCGATCGATTCTCCATATATTCCATAAGATTGACCTCCACTAAGTCTTCTCAAGATTGGAATTCATCTGGACGTCAAACTCGGAGAAGGTTTCTTTGTACGGTCCAATGAGGTCAAACCCGATAGTATGGCGCGACCTCAAAATCACTTCTCCGACCAAAACGTTCAAACATCCCGTTCTGCCTCGACTGATCTTCATCATTTCCTCTCATAAGGACCTCCAACCAGATTCAGCTCGCTCTAAGGCGATCTGGTCGTGAAACTCAAGCAACATTCTCTCCGTACGACCGGCGTAGCGGTACACGGCCGTACCCGACGACCTCACTTCAACTCTTTCACCATTTCACCATTCCAACCCTTTCTCTCTCGACTGTTCTTCATATTTCTGTCCTTTTAGGATATCTAACAAGTTTTGAACTCTTGGCCGCCTCAACACGCCGACATTCATCTAGTTCTACTCCAAGGGCGTATTTTCATCAAGTATCCGTGTATCAAGTGGTATCAGGAGCCAGCTTGGAGACTCTCAAATCTAATCTAAGGGAGTGTTCTTTCTCTCTTCCAAAGTTTTCAACTTTCTTTGTACTAAGTCATTTTAGTAGTAAATCTAAAAGAAAACTCCAAAAAATATTTTGTTTTTCTGCTTGGTTAGGATTTGTTTAGTTTGGATCTTGCTTTGCTTAGGTTGTTTCGATGTTGCTTGATTCGAACTTATCAAAAAGTTTCCAGCTTTCTTTAATTTAGTTCGGTTTTGGTTACTTGAGTTTCAAGATCTTTACTTTTGTCAAAACGTTTTAAGATTTCTTGTGCTTAATGTTTTCATTTTGTTGAAAAGACTTAAGCTTTCTTGGTTGACGAGTTTTGCTAAGAGATTTTCCGTCTATTGGTGTGAAGAAATCGGTTATTTTAAGCTTATCTTGTTCAAACATGAAAGCAAGTAGCAATGNAGATTTTCCGTCTATTGGTGTGAAGAAATCGGTTATTTTAAGCTTATCTTGTTCAAACTTGAAAGCAAGTAGCTCTTGGTTTCAAGAAATCGGTTATTACTGCCAAGGATTGATTTCTTGTTTGCTTTTGTCATATTGTGCAAGGTTGAAAAATAACTCTTGCATTAAAAGCGCCTGATTTCTGCTTTTTGGCCAGCTGGCCAAGCGTGTGGTATTCTTCTCGCTCACCCATACGGGACCACACCGTACGTCTAAAATCATTCAAACCATTCACCCAATCATTAGACACAAAAGAGAAAGAGATAGCCGTTATATGCATAAAGTAAAAGGGCAAAAGTGGAAAGGAGGCAAAGGAGGTGCGAGAAAAATCTCTCACGATCGTACATGGTGGTCCCTCACCTTTGATACGTGCGATTCATGTTTGTGCAATCCCTCTAGCTTGTCCATCACGGAGCCTCATCAGTACCAGACCCGTGCCTCTCAAGGCAACCTGACCAGGCCTGGTTAGCCATTGCAACTTCCCCAAGTTAGACAAATTGTTCCCTCGATCGTTCCACCCAAGAACATGGCTAATCATCCGCTTCATCCGTCTCCACCTGATCCTACTGCCACTCTCATGGGGTTGCTTAATGAGAAATTTTATTAACTAAGAAGAGAGCTCAACCCTCCTCCAGTCCAAGTTGCTCAAGTTCAAGCAACCCAACAACTACCTCAACGGCCAAGACCTAGAGAACCTTATCCGGACGATGAAGAAGATTACATTTTCTCACTAAGGTTTTTAATGAGGCACATTTCACAGTAGACCTCTCATAAGGAAAGCACCAAAGTGATATGACCGTTGCCATGATGAGTCTCGACCTTCTTTCCCTTATTCCTTGTATTTTTTTAGCTTCCTTTTTACGGTTTACTTTAGCTTGCTTCCCTTGACTATATAAACCATTTGTAAGCCAAACTTGGTCATTTAACTTTCATTTTATCAAAAACGTAGAGATTTTTCTCATGGAAGTTCACTCTCAATAGTGAATCATATCTATTTAAATCCTCTTGGTGAGTAATATCCAAGAGCTTGGTGTATCAAGAGACTTCCACATCTCTTGTAGTCCATTTCGTCTCATCATGTTCATNAGTCCATTTCGTCTCATCATGTTCATGCTTCATTCCCCTTCATTCCATCATATCAAAGCCATATCGACGCCCATAGTTGCTGTTACATTCCACCAAGCCATTCTCCACCTTTCCATTCAAGCAAGCCGTCAAACACCTTCATTTCGCCTCACTATTGTTCTTCGTTTAGGCTGGAGTTCTTCATCAATCCCCACTCATTTCCAGCCTAGAAGACCCTCAGAAAAGGCCACGCCTTTTGGAGCTCACCAAAAGCATGTTCTCAACTCCAAGATTTAGGCCTTTCTTTGGCCAAGGACAAGATCTCCTCAAGTCGGTCCTCAACGCTAAGCGAGCATGTATCACGACTGCCTTTAGAGACAAAGACAAATGAATTGTTAATCCAACTGGAGCTAGGGATGTGAGGTGCTTCAAGTATCAAGGCCGAGGACACTATGCTATGAATGCACCAATAAGAGAGTGATGATTCTTCTTGATGATGGGGAGTATATATCTGACGATGAAGAGGTCATGCAAGAGGGAGAAGATGAGAACTCTCCTGAATAGTGTGAAGAAGAAGCTTCCCAAGAAGAACTCTTGGTTGCTAGAAGATTTTTGAAGTTATTCCCTAAGGAAAAGGAAGAGGAACAACGTGATAACTTGTTTCACACGAGAAGCTTTGTGAACAAGAAGGTGTGTAGCCTTAATATATATTGAGGAATTTGTACTAATGTGGCAAACACTACTATGGTGAAGAAACTTGTTCTAGAAAGGAAGAAGCATCCGAAGCCTTATCGGTTACAATGGCTTAATGCCGGGAGAGCTAAAGGTTTCACATCAAGTGATAGTCCCAATTGCTATAGGCAAATATGATGGTGAGATTCTATGTGATGTGTTGCCTATGGAGGCTGGTCATATCCTTTTGGGAAGGCCTTGGTAGTTTGATCGGCGTGTGGTTCATGATGATTTCACAAACAAATACACATTTGAGCACAAAGGCAAGATAATCACCGTACTGCCCATGACCCCTCATGAAGTAGCTCAACACCAACTTCATCTAAGGAAGACGGATGAGTCTACCTCAAACAAGAAGGTCTCCAACTTCTTAGTCAAACCAAAGTGTAGTAAGAAAATCTCTTCATGCTCAACAAACTGTTTTATTATTTGTTTACAAAGAGGCTCTTGTTTACAAAGAGGCTCTTGATCTATTGAACAAGAATAGATATGTCTTTCTAGGTGAAGAAGAGACTCATGGCTTACCACCCAAGAGGGGCATTGAACATCAAATAGACTTTGTTCCCATAGCCAATCTTCCCAACCGGCCGGCTTATAGGACCAATCCTTTAGAGACCAAGGAATTGCAAACACAAGTAGAAGAACTGACGTATCCCTTGGACCGTTCGAGCTTGCGCGAGAGGACTCGACGAGGGTCGGC
>OVAO01003188.1:0-10058 GCA_900406285.1 Biscutella auriculata | reverse complement strand
AGTGATAGGAAGAAGATTACCATCTCCTATCATTACTGTATCTGACCCATGGTATTGTTGAGATTGAGTCAAGTGGTTAGGTGAACTGGTTATGTGTGCTGAAGCCCCTGTATCAGGATACCATTCTTGTCCTCCAAACTCTGTAATGTCTATGACTCTCATAGCAGAAAGAGCAGATTGTGGTTCTTCATATTGGTAGTTATTGTTGAATCGATGCCAACATTTGAGAGCAGAATGTCCTGTACGACCACAAATCTGACATATGGGTCTAGCTTCATTACTGGGGTTGTTTGGTGTAGGTCCTGACGAGGTTATTTGTTGATGAAAGCCACGCCCTTGAGTGGTGAAGGAACCTCTTCTCCCTCTGTTGTTGTACCCGTTGTAAGATCCACCTCTTCCTCTGTTGTTTCCTTGGTTGTATCCAGTTGGAGAGTTGGGTGCAGTTACTGTGAACGCAAGATGAGGAGATACAGAGGTTTCTGAGGAGTAGCTCTGCAACCTGTTGTCATAACTCGTCAGTCTTGGAGTGAATATATTCGAAGGTTAACCCTGTGCCAGAATCCATAGCTCCTTCGATACTTGTCAAGATTGGTTCATACTCTTTCCCCAGACCATGAAGGGTTGCGAATATCTTCATTTGCTCCGTCATTGGGCTTCTAATAAAGGCCAGTTGATCACAAATTTCCTTTAGTTCCTTGAGATACTCGTTCATGGGTCTGTCGAGTTTTGTGATGGTTTGCAGTTTCCTCTGTAACTCAAACAACCTTGAAGAAGAGACACGATTAAAGTGCTTAGCCAAAGCCGACCAAACTGCTTGAGATGTTGTAGCTCCTACCACAACAATCAGGATATCTTCTGAGAAGGATCCCAACAGCCAAGCTCTGACCACACTATCAGCTCTCTGCCAAGCCACATAGTCCGGATTTGTGATGTGTTATAACCTTCCATCGATGGTTGGTGCAGGTAGCGTCTCTAGTGGTGGTTAGAAGCTTCCATTGATGAAACCCAGAAGCCCTTGTCCAGACAAGAAAGACTCAAACTGTGTTTTCCATAAAATATAGTTTTTCTCTATGAGCTTGATGGTAACACAGTTTGTTATGTTCAAAACTGGTTGATTATAGAGATCTAGAACCTGGCTCTGATACCATGAAAGAAAAAGAAAGCTTATGTTTTAATGGAAGAAAGAAACTGAAATTCATTGATTTATCATTCTTGCTTAACTTTTGAAAGAGACTACAAGCTTACTTATATTGAGTTTTTAGCTAGGGTTTCCTAACATTCTTCTTCACTACTCAACACACTAAAAGCATTTCTTAATTCTACAGCTGTATTGGAACAGTTCATTATCCTTTCTTTTGCAGGAGAAAGAATCGTTGCATTGTTCTTTTTGCCTTCTTCACGTCGTCTGCAACTTGACTCTATTTCTTCTTTATGCTTCACCATTTTTGACATCCAAATCAGCTTTGTTGACTTCTCCTGTGTTAACTTCGAAACTTCGTTCTGAGCTAAAGGGTTTGCTTTAATAGAATCACCATTGGTAAAAAACAAGCGTCCAATGGAGGATGATATTTAATTTTTGTCTTAGATTAATCATTTGATGATATAATAGATTGGTCTCACAGTCGGCGGAGGCATTAATGACTCGTGTCAATTTTTTGAAAATTATAAATTTAAGCCAAATTTTTTATAGTAATTAACTTAATTAGCTGAATTTTATTATATTGACCCCACAAATATTTAATTTCTAATTTTGACTTCCCAAAAATTATTCATAGAACCACCACTACTCATAATCACGAATAAGTTACTAAGTACATGACCAGCTCTTTGTCAAATCTATGTTACACTCACCATGCAATACTTAAAGATTTTATTTTTCAGGTATCTATCTTTTAGATTGGACTTTATATATCATTCATTGCTTGCACGCATCATATGATTTAAAATATGGTTTGCTACTGATATAAATAGGTATGGATGTTCGGGTACATGTTCGGGTTTCAAATTAATCCATTCGGCTTTCGGATTATCAAAATTATAGATTTAGTAGTTATTTGGGTTATTTTATTTTTCTGGTCGGTTTCAGATTATTTTCGGGTCGGATTCGAGTTATCAAATTTTTCAGAATCTTTTGGATTCAGATCGGCTACAGATTATTTTCAGGTCGCTCTGATATTTTCAACAAAAAAAATATTAAAAAATACTCGAAGTACTAATAAATTTGAAAATTTAAACTATTTTCATTAAAAAGGAAAAAAATCATAAAATATAAAAACTAAACATAAAATTGAGAATAAAACATTTAAAATATCTAAAATTTAAATATTGAACACTAAAAATTATATCAATTTCTAAAAAATACTAATAAATATTGAATATTTAGACCTAAATTTGGGTTTTTCTGGTCGGGTGGGGTTTAGGTTCGAGTTCAGTCCTTATCTTTTCGGGTCAAATTCGAATTATTTTTCGGGTTCGATTATTTTTCCCGGGTCTAGATATAAGTTTTAAATTACATATCTTTAAAAAATCAGCCTATTATCTAATATATTATAACAAAATCTAGCTCTTGGCCCTAAAACGAAAATCAACCATGTTCAATCGTTTAAGATAAACATTTCATAGAATTTCTTATTTTTTTATGTTTGGTTAGCAACTACGTGACGTCTGGCTAAAGCGTCACTTAAAGCTACGTAATAAATCGTCCAGCAAATACATATATTGATAAATCGTTGGATCGAAGCAAAGAGACAAAACAGTCCAAACTAACTATTTTGTGCACATCTAAAACACTTGCCAGTTGCGATCAATCTCTGAAAACTACATAGTAAGCTTCTCAGAAGAAATTATGAAGGTATGAAAATTGATTGGTCTGATGTTACAAGTGGACCAAAAGAAATATGAGAGAACTGATTTAGTAAAAATTTGGAAACGGTGGTGAGAAATATTAGGTTTCTTTTTGTTTCTCTTGTTTCAGTACTTTTCCACAATATAAAGAAGAAATGTCTTCAATATTCTCTTGATATGTGTTAAAACGCTATTGGATCTATGTTTGGAAATTTATTTGCATCTCGTTATCAAAATCATTTTGATTCTAAAATGATTATGTATCGTTTTCTAGTGCATTCTCAAATTCATTTTAAAATAAAATTTAGTTTTCAATACCATTACCATAAATATCATAATATTATAAATGTTTCTATATTGAAAATATGTAATATTTTGTTGTCGTTTCAATTAAAGCAACAAGATATCATATGTAATCCTACCATGTTTTTATTATTATATTGTCCAACTTATATTTAATTGATATTATTATTATATAAAAAGTGAACTAATATATAATTCATATAATAAAAATAAAGATTTTTTGCAGTTTTTTGTTCTTCCGATTTTCCAAAACGGATATAAAATATTCAACTTATAAAGAAAATCATGTTTTTAAAAATTCGTACATTGACTAAGAAAATAGTAAGAGAACATGAAATAATTCTATAAATAAGTTAATGTTCTTATAATGTTGAACTATAAATCGGAAGCATGATTTAATCGGCATTCAAGTTACAATTTTTATTTTGTTTATCTGATTTGTTAGCTACACCAAATTAGTAAATTAGTTGATATTCAGTATTGCCATTTATAAAAAAAATTCAAGTTGATAATTATTAAAAATAATAAATGTTAAAAATATATTAAATATAAATAGTTTATTCCCCTCACGTCCAAGTTAAATTAAAGTAAGATATTTGCATACTCATACATAACACTTATGGACCAATATACTTTATGTCAATTAGTTTTGATATTAAAAGTCTATAATTATATATCAAAGCCAATTGATGGACCAACAAATGTTTTTCCACATTATATATTGTCCATATAAGTAGTTTATCTCGACTAGGGCCTCTTTACACTTGACAAAACCGGACTTTTCTATTGCACATTCGCATAACCCTTCTCCGCTGATTTTTAAGCCCAGAATAATCTTAACCAGTTATGGGCTGAACTGGAAATGAACCAATCTTGAGATGAACAAACCAAGACAAAACACTGTTTTTCTTTTTTTGGTAAGGAAACGGAGCAAAAGGCTCCACTTTCAAAACTATCGGAAAAACAATTACAATCCTACTTCTCTTGAAAACGAGATTCCAGCCAAATCCTCACTAAAAAGAACTAGTATAATCCAAAGATTCAGTGCATAAATGAAATCCTAAAAGCAAAGAAAGTGCATAGTTAGATAATCCATTGGCAAGACGATTAACTTTCTTATATTCGTGAACAAAATAGATTATCTAATCCCTTCCAAGAAAGTCATGGCACAAATGCATCAGGAACGACAACGAATTCACCTCCCCAATCCCTGTCTGAAGAAACACCACAACTATCTTCGAATCCACTTCCACAATCACTCGGCGATAACCCTTATCCCAAACAATCAACAAGCCATAATACACCCCCCAGAGTTCAACTAACGGGGCTGAACACACCCCAATATGGACCGCGAAACCACCTTGCCAACTACCGTTTGCATCCTTAACCACACAACCTTCGGTTGCAGGTCCCGAATTACCCCACGAAGCACCATCTGTGTTAACCTTGAGCCAACCGCTCTCTGGTTTACTCCACCCGACCATGATCTGCAATCGCAACACCTCACCCCTCCGACCCACCAGCATATGCGCTCTCACTGTTTCAGCAGCTAGATCATGCAAGAACTTCACACTATCTGGGCACCTTCCCACGACACCAAACACATACCCACAACGCCGCTTCCATCCCCACCATAGGCCGAGGGCAAACAATGTAGAAAATTCCCCCTCCTGCAAATTCGTGTATACCCATGTCAACAACGATTAGCTGAAAAATTCCCCCTGCTTCCGAACCGGTACCAATCGACACCAAATACCTGCCATGGATGGGCAATTGTGCAAAACATGAATAATCGACTCATTCGCACTCTTGCACAACTCGCACAACGCGGTGGCACTCAAATGTCGACGACATCTTTCTTGATTCGTCATGATCAGTTGGTGAACAACTTGCGATAGAAAGATCCTCACCCGCTCTTGAACGTTTATTGACCATACCCGATCGAAGGTCCCCGTAAGTCTCACTTGAGGACTAGACACACAGGTCAGCAAGTCGTACGCCGACCTTACCGTGAATAAACCATTCGAGTTCCCAAGCGAAGACAGACGGTCCGACGAGCCCGTGAAGTCATCGACAACCCGCGACTCTAAACTTAGCATCACGTCCTGCGACAACAACCCGACTAGCACACCACGATCGCAACCTGTCCCAGGCAGCCAATAGTCCTGAACCCTCTACTCTCTCATCATCAAAGGAACAGAGCCTAAGCCACTTCCAACAATGGCACACTTAGCAACCATCGGTTCATCCAAAACTTGATTAAGCGCCCATCTCGCTGAACCCAACTAAACGCACTCAAGACCACATACTGCAAACCCTTTACCATAGATCGCCAGAGGCTCGACCAGCTCTCAGTCGGCTTTAACCAAGAAACGTCATGGAGATCACCAATATGATACTTACCCCTAAGAACCCGAGACCAAAACATGTAGTATTTTGCAGTGCACGCCACCCAAGTTTTGATACCAAAGTCGTGTTCATTGCCTTCGATGATCGGATACCTAAACCTCCTTGCGACTTCGATCTACAGACTTGTTCCCAACTCACTAGATGTTGTTTCCGTTTCTCCTTCGTACTACCCCACACAAAGTCACTTGTTTTTCGATCCAGTTGTTTCAAAATACTCGCAGGAAGGATGATAGTGCTCATAACAGGAACCGCAGTAGACCCAAGCACAACCTTCGCCAGAGTCCCGCTGCACTCAACATCTGACCCTTCCAACCAGCCAAGCGCGAGGATACCCATTCCAATACCTCACCGAAAGTCTCTTTATTAATCCTCTTATGCAATACCGGCATACCCAAATACTTCCCAAGATCATACGTTGAGCCAATCCCACTCTCATCACTAATCAACTTCCCCAAATCACGACTCACATTCTTGGAGAAGAAGATTTTAGACTTTCCGAGACTCACCTTTTGCCCTAAAGTTACACATAACCTCTCCAAAACAGCTCGAATTATAATAATATGTGCCACTGAAGCTTCTGCGAACAGTATCAAGTCGTCTGCAAAGCAAATATGCGACAACGATGGACCACCTTGAGAGAGCTTTATCGGTTTCCAAGCGCCCTTCATTGTCTCCAAGTTGATCAAATGAAAGAGTCGCTCGAGACAAAAACACAAACAGATATGGAGAAAGAGGATCCCCCTGTCGTAGCCCTCGCTCTGGCTCAAAACCCACAGTATGTTCCCCGTTCCACAAAACTGTCATCTTAGGCTTTTGAACTCCTTGCATAATCCATGACTTCCACTTATCCGAAAAACCCGCGAATAGTAATGTGTCTTCCAGAAAATCCCAGCGAATACGGTCATATGCCTTCTCAAGGTCTAATTTCAAGAGCATCCACCCCTTCCTACCCTGCTTCTTCCACATCGAGTGCACAACTTCCTGAACATCCATAATATTATCCACACTCAACCTCCCCGGAATAAAGTTGGATTACACCGGGACTATAAGCTTAGCGTCACTGTTTTAAGCCTAATCACAATCATCTTAGTAATCAATTTGAACACGACATTATACAAACTAATCGACCAAAACTGCGTGACTGTCTCAGTATTCGCAACCTTACTGAGGAAAACAACAAATGCATCATTCGTATCCACCGGGAGAGCCTCTCCTGCGAAGAAATCCAATGCAAACTTGTTCACTGACTCACCCACTACCTCTCAACATTCCTGATAGAAGATTAGTTGAAAGTCATCTGGAACAGGTGCTTTGAATCTACCCATACTCTTCATTGCAACCTCCACCTCACCCGGAGTAAAAGCGTGTTCCAGCTCTTGCGTTTCCATATGGCTCAGCCGAGCAAACCCCCCACGCCGTAACACATCTACCACCAGACTCACATCCGCCAACCAATACAAGCGTTTATAGAAATCAATCACCATATGCTCCAACTGATCCACGTTTGTAATCTACAGCCCCTCATCTTTCTTCAACATTGATATCTTATTCCGGCGCATGCGAATGATCGTGCTCGTGTGAAAAAACTTGGTGTTGCGATCATCCAACGCGATCCACTTCTCCCTTCATTTTTGATACCACACTATTTCCTCCTATTCGAGAACCCGATCAAATTCCTCCAATATGCTTGCTTCTTCCTCTAACAGAGACTCGACTGGTCCACCTCAAGCAACCCTTGCACAACCCGTATACGTTCCATTAACCGTTCTTTCCTCTGATGCACATCACCAAACACTTCCTTGTTCCATTTCTTCAAACGATTACTCAAATAACGTAGCGCAACCGGAGTAGACAAATGCGGATCCTATGAAGCTACCAACAGATCCTTGAAGCCTTCGTGTTTCATCCACATAGCCTCAAATCTGAAGGGTCTACGGCTGGGGTTTCCCTGTTGCAATGGACTTAGGGAAACCAATATAGGTGCATGATCCGATGATAAAAAAGGTAATGCGAACCACAGCTTCCTGCCACCGCAGCCTAGCGTGTGGGCAACATAATACCATATCTAGTCTTTATGCCATAAAATTTTGATCAGAACGCCCCCGCTTCCACGTAAACCTACCACCATTGAAGCCCATATCAATCAAAGACAACTCATTGATCCATTCACCAAACACGAGAGTCTGGTGACAAACGACCATTTCCTCCCTACGTTCATCAAGGCGAACGATTGTATTAAAATCACCTCCAACAATCAATGGTTCAGTTAACCCAACAATCAACCCCCTCAACTCGGCACATAACCTACTCCTCCGGCTGACCGTAGGCACCGCATATACCACAGTAATATGCAGCACTTCCGCATCACGCAAAAATCTGGCATGGATAAACTGACTCGTAGAAGCCAACCCCTCAACACTACCCACACTCGACCTCCAAAGTAGCCATAAACCCCCACTTTGCTCAATGGCATCAACGCGGAAGCTATTCTCAAAACCAAGCTGGTTACAAATACGACCAACTCTATCGCCTCCCGCATGAGTCTCGAATATAGCTAAAACATACGTATTAAAAATTGGGTTTATTCGCCCCCCGACAATTCCACAAGATGCAGCTTAACATCGATAAAGTCATAGATAAAAAGAATACCGAGATGCACCGTCATGCTTTCAACACCTCCGTCGTGTTCTCATTACCACACTTCAGCAAAGACCCAACCTTCCCGAGTCTTGCCCTGTTCCCACCACCAAATAATTATGAATGGTGTTACTCCTCTCTTCTAGAGGGACCCGTGAATCCCCTCCCCCTTTTGAATCAGACCCTCGTAACCCACCTAACCGCCCCGACGCTGCCTTATCCATCCTGTCTTTTATCAATATGAATCAGAAAAAAACATTGTTCTGCTTATAATTTCCACATTACTTAACACGCACGTCTCTACAGAACTTCTTATTTCTTTTCTAACCAATTTTTTTGGTTATTAAGCGTGTAGTCAGAATTATTAGTCCACCTTCATCGATAGAATCTCATGGTTCTTAACAATATTTTAATATTATTTATACTAATTCTAATAATTAAAAATCCCAAAAATATTTTTATTAAATTTCCTCTCTATTGGTAGATACTCATTAAGGGATTCTTAAAAAAAATCGTTAATATTAAACACATTACTAATATTATATTAAATTATTGAAACACACGAGATAAAAGCATAGAAAAAAACATATTAAAATTTTAACGGAGATAAACTAAGTTTGTGATCTTAATTTGTTTTGAATTTTTGTCATAGATGCTCCATCAAAGCTGCTTTTAGTTTATCATGTTTTATTCTATCCCGAACTTGATTTCGGTTGGTCATCATATTTGCGAGATTTGTAGGCATATCTATTGAATATGTATAAATCACGTATCATCGATTGGTTTCAGATACTTCGACAGCAACCAAAAAATAACCGAATTTTTTTCGATTTGGTTTCGATTATTTTGGTTCGGTTTTGATTTGGTCTAAACCAAAAGAATTAGTAGAAATATACTAAAATAAAAGAAAAAATCAAATAATTGGTTCGGTTTCGGTTCGGTATATTCAATTTTTGGGTATTTAGATTATTTGCATTGGAATCGGTTCGATTTCGGTTCGGTTATTCGATTTTGGAATCCAAAATACCCTATCTCATTTTTTACTTCAATATTGTAAATATATATATATTTTTGGGATATTTTGGTTTTCGGTTATTACCCAAACCGCTATCTTCTAACATTTTTCATTCGATTTTTATGTTTTTCTCCTTCCAATCATAAAATGACATATATAAAATTTTAAAAAATATCTAAAAATTCTTATTTTAGACCTGATTCTAAAGATAATCTGAAAATTTAATTGTATTTAAAATTATTTTGGAACTTTAGAACTTTTAAAATAGAGATGCTTTTAGGTTCCATATGTAATCTACATTATACTCGATATGAGTTTTACATCCTCGATAGACTCATTTAGAGTCTACCACCGAAATGAAATCACTCAAAAAATGCCAATTTGAGGGGAAAAGGCAAAAAGAGAAAAAAAAACAAAAACAATCGAAATTAAGATAAAAAAATATCAGCAAAAAAAAAAAAATCTATGAAATAATACCAAGATAACATTTATCATTGCCGACACAAGAATTCTTCAAAAAAAAAAAACTCTTTACATATGGTTTATCTCTCTAGATATTTTATCTCTCTGACTATCTAAGGACCATGGTTTATCTCTCTACATTCAAAAAAAAAACATCTCTCTACATATTTAGATATTTATCCAATAAAATATCTTTAATTTTTATTTAAAATGATAAACTCCTAAAATTAAGTGCAATGCTAGAGTATCTCCAAGAGGTTCTTAGGATTTAATTAATCAAAAATAATGCTAAGATACAAATGAAGAGACTTTAGAATTTTAATAAAAAAAAGCTCCAATGGTAGAATTAATTTGAGGTTCTTAAGATTAAAATATTAATTTTTTTATA
>OVAO01003187.1:0-11563 GCA_900406285.1 Biscutella auriculata | reverse complement strand
GAGTTTTGGCATCGATTCAATGGGGAATTATCGAGATTATTGATTTTCCTTGCGTTTCGATTCGCGCTTAATGCTTATACGCTTGATTGTTGCGTTGATTCTGGATTGATCTTATATTTTCTTATGGGGTTTTATTCGTTTGTTGGGGAAGTTTTGAACTGATAATAATTATGATTACGTTTCAAACTTGAGCGTATTTAGAGACATTTAGGTATCTATCAATATGTAACTTGTGTGGTCTAAAAGCCATGATGCAAAAATCTGGACTTTTGAATCTCTTTGTGTTTGCTTTTGGTATTGCAATTTTTCAGTTGCTGATTTGCTGCTATGGAGAAACCGGAGTGGTGCAGCCATTTTGCTAGTCTCATCTACTGCTTTTTGGTTTCTATTTGAGAGAGCGGGATACAATCTCTTGTCTTTCGTCTCCCATGTCCTGCTTCTTCTTGTTGCCATACTCTTCTTATGGGCCAAGTCTGCTACACTACTAAACCGGTAACATCTCTTTCTTTTTCCTGCACTTGTTACCAAAAAAAAATATGCAACCTTTATGCAGAATTTCTGGATTTTGTGGTAGTACAGTTTGCATTACTTTCTTGTTTGTATAATATCTACTGTCATTGTATTATAACTCGCTGCTTCAATACGGATGATTTTGTTTCAGACCTCGACCTCCAGTTCCGAATATGGAAATCCCTGAGGAGTTTGCGGTTAAAGTTTCTGATGATCTTCGGGTTTGGATCAATCATGTACTGTCAATTGCAAGTGATATCACCATCTCTAGAAACCCAACACGTCTCATTCAGGTTAATATTCTAGACTTGGCAAAACTATTTCTTCTTCCGGATATTATTGCTGGTCACTAATTCACAATTCACTATTTCTGTTTGATATTTGCTGCAAAACAGGTTTCGTCTGTCTTGTGGGCTATATCATATGTCGGGACTTTAATCAACTCCCTCACTCTTGTCTACATTGGTGAGAGACTAACCTGGTCTTGTAGGTTATAGTATCCTATAAATCTCTGTTGATGAGTAATCTGTTCTTGTTTTCCCTATCAGGGATTCTTCTGAGTCTTTCTGTTCCTATTGTGTACGACAAGTATCAAGACCATATTGATGATAAACTCAACTCGACTTCTAAATTCGTTAGAAGTATCTCAAGGAAGATTCCAATGCCCTTAAACAAAGAGAAGAAATATCATTAGGTAGTGTAAGTAATGAACCTAAGATTTTGCAGGTTTGAGAAAGAGTTATGCTTTCGACTTTGGTTTACTAAACAGCTGCATATCCTCAATAGCTGCAGGTGAAAAACAAAGACTTAACTACACAGAAGCAGGAGACATTTATTGTAATGCTACAAGAAGATAGTCAGAGCAGAAAAGTGAATCACAGTACAGATTTTCCTTCATTTCTTTCTGTTTTTCTTTAACTAGGTTTATCGATTTCTTCTTATGTTTGTTTTGCTCTGTTCTGGAGTCATGAGTTTCTGGGTGTTCTTCATTTTTTTGTGTATTTTTTGTCGAGATACACGAATGCTTTGTGGCATTTTTGTTGCAGTAGAATTGAGAAAGATGAATCTAAAGCAATTTGAAGAGTTAAATCATTAATTTTTAATGAATTATTGGTTTGTAATATTTATTAGTAGCAAAAAACCAGGACATGTAGTAATGGTTTGTATTGTTGAAAATAATTATTGGTAGCAAAAGATTATAAAATTGTAAACTGACAATAAATATTTTATAGAATTAAATAGTAACTTTGTGGTAGTATATTGATAAATTAAATTATATATTGAGTGAAGATATGGGGGAAGTGAAGGAGAGAATCCACCAGAGCGTATTAAAGCCCCACAAAAACCTGACCGTAGAAGAAGCCATATCTATCTCTTGCAGACGACACGTCGACACTTACATTCATTCTCTGAGATTCCCGCCACCGCGATGGCGACGCCTCTGAGTCTATCATCTCTTTTCTCCTCGAGGCTAGCTACTACTACTACTACTCCCTCTTTCTTCCCTAGCAGACGGATTGAGATTAATCAACGGAGGATCATCCTCCTTACGTCTTGTGCCGGAGTTGGAAAGCCCACGATTCTCGTCTCGGAGCAGCTAGGTCAAGCTGGGATAGACCTACTTAAAAAGTTTGCTAATGTGGATTGCTCCTATGATCTCAGCGTCGAGGAGCTTTGTACCAAGATCTCGCTCTGCGATGCTCTCATCGTGAGAAGCGGCACTAAGGTCGGGAGAGACGTCTTCGAGTCCTCGCGCGGGAGACTTAAGGTTGTGGGACGCGCTGGTGTTGGCATCGATAATGTGGATTTGGCGGCTGCGACGGAGTATGGCTGTTTGGTTGTCAATGCTCCTACTGCCAACACGGTGGCTGCTGCTGAGCACGGGATCGCTCTTTTAACCTCCATGGCTAGGAATGTCTCTCAAGCTGATGCCTCTATCAAAGCTGGTGAGTTCACTAGAATCAATCGAATTGAATACAAGTCTTTGTTCCAACTTCTGCTCTCCAGTGTGATCTTGAATTTTGATTTAAAAGGACTAGAGTTTGTATAGGTAGGTTTTTGAGAAATTGCCATTTGCTGCAGGCAAATGGATGAGAAACAAATACGTGGGTGTTTCACTTGTGGGGAAAACTCTTGCTGTTCTTGGTTTCGGTAAAGTTGGATCAGAGGTTGCTAGGCGAGCCAGGGGACTCGGGATGCATGTCATTACACATGATCCTTATGCACCAGCCGAACGTGCACGAGCTATTGGCGTGGAATTAGTTAGCTTTGAGGTAGCTATTTCAACTGCAGACTTCATCTCTTTGCACCTGCCTCTCACTGCTGCTACATCAAAGATGCTGAATGATGAGACCTTTGCTAGAATGAAGAAAGGAGTTCGTATTGTCAATGTTGCTCGGGGTGGAGTTATTGACGAAGAAGCTCTCTTGAGAGCGCTTGACTCAGGTATTGTTGCTCAGGCAGCTCTTGATGTTTTCACTGTGGAGCCACCTGTTAAAGACAACAAATTGGTGTTACATGATAATGTCACTGCCACGCCTCATCTTGGTGCCAGTACTATGGAGGCTCAGGTTTAGTTTTGACATTATTGCGTTTTTGTTCTCCTCTTTTTAAGGTTTGGTTTAGGAAATTAAACCTTTTTACCTAAATATCTAGGAAGGTGTGGCAGTTGAAATCGCAGAAGCTGTTGTTGGAGCATTGAGAGGTGAACTTGCTGCTACAGCAGTCAATGCACCAATGGTTCCATCAGAGGTAATTTCGAACTTCACTGAGTCCTCAGTCCAGGGTCAAGATTTATCCTTCTAGTTCTTGGTGATGTTTCAGTAGTGATTATGATCTATCCTGCAAGTTCTCAGACATTGCTCAGTGGTTTTATGTTTTCAGGTATTGAGGGAGCTGAAGCCGTATCTTGTGCTTGGTGAAAAGCTTGGGAGGCTGGCTGTACAATTGGTAACCGGTGGAAGCGGTGTGAACGCTGTGAAAGTGACTTATGCTTCTTCTAGAGGTCCTGATGATCTTGACACAAGACTTCTCCGTGCCATGGTGATAAAGGGACTTATCGAACCCATTTCCAGCGTCTTCATAAACCTGGTTAACTCTGATTATGTTGCTAAACAACGTGGAGTTAAAATCTCAGAAGAACGCATTGTTCTAGACGGCTCACCTGAGAATCCAATCGAATACATCACTGTTCGGATTGCAAACGTCGAGTCAAGATTCGCCAGCGCTTTATCTGCGTCCGGGGAGATCAAAGTAGAAGGTACTGTGAAACAAGGGGTTCCAAGTCTAACAAAAGTGGGGTTATTTGGAGTGGATGTGAGTTTAGAAGGGAGTGTAATTCTCTGCAGGCAACTTGATCAGCCTGGGATGATCGGTAAAGTTGGTAGCATCTTAGGAGATGAAAACGTTAATGTAAGCTTCATGAGTGTCAGTCGAATAGCTCCTGGGAAGCAAGCTGTGATGGCGATTGGAGTAGATGAACAACCAAGCAAAGAAACTTTAAAGAAAATCGGAGACATTTCTGCCATTGAAGAGTTTGTTTTCCTCAAACTATAGTCTGATACTTTCCATAAATGCACATAAAATCTTGTAACGGATATATTCTCGTTCGATGATTCATTCTGTACTAATGATACAATCGAGTATATATGAAACAAAATTACATACTTGATTTTTCCCCCAAAGCAGCATGTCGACGAAGTGATGGTGTTATTATTGTAGCCAGCTAAAGATTTTGCATTTGTCCTGTTTTCACATAGTTTGATGCAGCTTACGAACCAATGAGAATGGGATCTGAGCCACGTTGTAGGGATCGAAAAATTAAGATTATGAACCGCCAGATAAGCCGCGATACCAGCAGCATAACCAGCAAAAAACCACTAACCTGCATGGAGAAACAAAAACCGAGTTTCTTGCTCAGAGCCAGTATTGATTCAGTCTGGTTCATGCTTTTGATACATACGAGGCCCATCACTCTCCTATTCTTTATACATATAAGAGGAAAGGGAAGAGAGACAAAGCCCAAGAAGAATGAGTAATGCTTCTAAAAGTCATATAAGATAAGTAATAAAGTTACTCTAGTTGGGAATGTTACTACGGTTATGGTTAATCATGTTTTGAGGTTAAGGGAGGCTACTCTATATATAGTAAAGGGTAGTGAGTATAATGAGGTATCTAGTTTTACAGTGAGAAGTAGGGTAAGAGAATCATACTTTAAGCGGATTATCCTAACTCAGAATCATTGTAATTTTCTATTTTGATCAATAAAGAGTAATATTCAGAAAAACTGACCTTGAATTGTGTATTACTTGGTATCAAACCAGTGACGATGCCGCCCAAGAAGACCGATGGAGAAAAGATCGCCATGTTGAAGGAAAAAATGGGATCGATTGATGACAGATTTGAATCGATGGAGCAGAAGATGGATCAACGGATGGACGTTCGGCAATTTCTCCTGGAAAAGATGGGGGAGAGATGGACTGAATAGGATAACCGCGACAAAGGCAAAGGACCATTACAGGAAGAAGTTACGGGCTCAACTTCTGTGATGGTGACGCAGTTGTGTGAGGGGGATCCTCGGAGCAGCTCTCTTCCACCACCATTACCGGGTACCTTCGAAACTGAAACTCCTGTAGTTCCAGATCAAACTCCTTTAACACGAAAGGTGGAGATGCCTATTTTTGACGGGAACAACGTTGAGAGTTAGGTCTTACGTATAGAACAATACTTTGAACTGGGAAGTTTTTTAGAAACTGATACGCTTCAGGCTATGAGAATGTGCTTCGATGATGAAGCCTTGTTGTGGTATCGCTGGGAGCGTGACAGAAACCCGTTTCTGAGTTGGCAACAGATGAAAACAAGAGTGTTGGAGGATTTCTCAACTGGTACAGACACTTCACCAAGAGAAAGATTAGTAATGCTACGTCAAGATGGGTCCGCTCGTCAGTTCAACAAGGATTTTATAGCCTTGGCCTCAAATGCACCAGATTTAGCGGAAAATGTGCTCGAGCTAGCCTATATGATCGACCTCAAACCAAAAACCAGGGCAGGAGTAAAAATGTTGAAGCCACTGAATCTGAAGTATATGATGAATCTGGCAAAAAAAGTGGAGGATTGGGATGAGCAAGGTGAGATGCATGGTGATATAGAAGTTGGTACGGAGCGAAAATCTCAACAAACATGCCAAATATTTTCTCCAACTTTTCGGGGGGACCACCAAGGGAAAGCAAGGGCAAATCTGTCACATTACACCAACAACATCATTACGAGAATAAACAAATCCCACCCCGTGCTATGGGAGAAACATCCAACCAAAAATGGACATGTGGACATGAGAACAAAAAGCCAAATTTTCCCAGAAAACTCTCTGACGCAGAATACCAGGATTGCAAATTAAAAGGCTTGTGCTACCGATCAATGAGAAATTTTTTGTTGGGCATCGTTGCAGATTCAAAGAATTACAAGTTTTACTGGTTCAAGAAGATGGAATAGAGTGCAGTGTCGAACCAGAGGTAGAGAAGGAGGAAACAGTGGTTGAAGAAGGTCTAGAGTTAGCAGAGTTGTCTCTCAGCTCGTTTGTGGGAATCATGTCTCCTAAGACAATGAAGTTGAAGGGCAAAATTCTTAATGAAGAGGTAGTCGTAATGATAGATAGTGGGGCCACCCACAACTTTCTATCATAACGAATAGTGAGAAAATTGGACTTAAAAACAGAAGCAACAGATGGCTATGGGGTTATCATGGGAACGGGTGCATCAGTCAAGGGGTGTGGCATATGCCACGATATCAAACTCTCACTACAAGACTACACTGTGATCACAAGTTTCTTACCACTGGAGTTGGGCACAGCCGATGTGATCATGGGTATACAATGGTTAGAAACATCAGGGAACATTACGGTCAATTGGAGAGAACAACGGATGAGGTTCAAACAGAAAGGAGAAGTCATCAGATCCAAGCTTATGTAACATGTCAGTCTCGTTTAAGAACCTATTATAGTCATTACAAAGTGAGGATCAAGGGTACTTGGTGGAATACAATGGCCTCCACACTGAGAGCAATCTGATACCCCAGGATGTAAAATCGATTCTCAAGGATTATGTTGAGGTGTTCCAGGAACCAAAGGGATTACCTCCTAGCCGAGGGAAAGAGCATATGATCGAATTAAAAGCAGGGGTAGCACCAGTGAGCATACAACCATTCTGATACCCTTAGGCTCCGAAAGCAGAAATGGAGAGACAAATCACAGACATGTTGGCCGCAGGAGTTATCAGGGAAAGCAACAGTCCATTCTCGAGTTCGGTGTTGCTAGTAAAAAAGAAGGACGGGAGTTAGAGGTTTTGCGTTGATTATCGCGGTCTCAACAAGGTTACAATATCGGATAGTTTTTCGATTCCAATGATAGACCAACTCTTGGATGAATTGAACGGAGCAGTGTGGTTCTCAAAGCTGGATTTAAGGTCATGTTATCACAAATCTTGGTCAAGAGAGAAGATGTTCGAAAAACAGCATTTAGAACACACGATGGCCACTAAGAGTTCTTGGTAATGCCTTTCGGCTTAACCAACGCACCAGCAACGTTTCAATCATTGATGAATGAGATTTTTAGGCCCTACCTAAGGAAGTTCGTTCTTGTGTTCTTTGATGACATCGTGATATATAGCAGAGATTGGGAGGAGCATCAAACACATTTAAGAATGGTCATGAAGGTGCTGAAAGAAAACGAGTTGTTCGCAAATGAGAAAAAATGTCAGTTTGGGACTAATAGCATTGACTACTTGGGTCATACAATAACAGAGAAAGGCGTGGGGCTGATATAAGCAAGATCCAAGCTATGATCGAATGGCAAGATCCACACACTGTGAAGGAATTAAGAGGGTTTCTCGGACTCACAGGTTACTATCGGAAGTTCGTAAAAGGTTATGGAGCAATTGCTAGACCATTGACCGAACTACTAAAAAAAGATCGGTTCCTCTGGAATGAAAGTGCAGTCATAGCATTTGGTCAACTCAAAAAAGCAATGTCTACGGTACCAGTATTAGCACTGCCGGATTTCACGAGAACATTTGTGGTCGAGTCCGACGCCTCAGGAACTGGTTTAGGAGCGGTCTTGATGCAGCAGCAAAGACCAATAGCTTATTTCAGTCAAGCTCTCACGGAAAGACAACAACTTAAGTCCATCTACGAGCGAGAGCTTATGGTCATTGTGCTTGCAATACAAAAGTGGAGACATTATTTGCTGGGTCGTCACTTTGTCGTAAGGACAGATAAAAAAAGTCTGAGATTTCTTTTAGAAGAAAGAGAGATAAACATGGAATACCAGAGGTGGTTGACGAAGTTGTTGGGCTTTGATTTTGAAACTCATTACAAATCGGGGCTGGAAAACAGGGTTGCAGATGCACTGTCACAGAAGGGAATTACGGCTACTTTATTTGCTCTTACAGTACCAAGCGTGATCCAACTAGCAGAGATTGTAAATGAAGTCGATAAAGATGCTGATTTACAAAGGCTGGTGCGAGAATTGAAGACTGATCCTAAGTCACACCCAGAATATGCGCTAGTACATGACAGATTATCGAGGAATGGAAAATTAGTGATTCCAAAGAACTCCGGACTGATTGGGATTATTCTTAGAGAATTCCATGACAATAAGATTTGGGGACATGGAGGAGTAATGAAGACGCAAAAGAGAATTTGCGAGTCCTTTTACTGGTCCGGCATACTCACTGACATACGTCGTTACGTCGCAACATGTGTGATCTATCAGAGGTATAAATATTCAACGTTAGCCCCTGGAGGCTTATTACAACCATTGTCGATTCCTATACAGGTGTGGGAAGATATATCGATGGACTTTGTCGAGGGTTTACCAAAGTCTGAGGGAATTAACGCAATAATGGTTGTGGTTGACAGACTCTCCAAATACTCTCACTTTATTGGGCTCAAGCACCTGTTCACTTCGACAGATATAACTGCAATAATGGTCCAAGAGGTCATCAAACTCCATGGATTTCCGAAAACAATCGTGTCTGACAGAGATAAGACCTTCTTGGGTCAACTCTGGAAAGAATTATTTCGCTTGGCCGGTACTTGGCTCTGTTTCAGTACAGCCTATCACCCTCAATCTGATGGGCAGACCGAGGTAACTAACAGAGGATTAGAAACCTATTTAAGGTGTTTTGTGGGTGAGAGACCGAGAGTTTGGGCAAGATATCTACCTTGGGCTGAACTCAGTTACAGTTCCTCTTATCACTCAGACATTCAAATGACCCCTTACAAGGCGGTTTATGGGAGAGAGGCTCCACAGTTGCCGAAATATGAGAAAGGAACCACAACTAATGCAGATTTGGAGAATAGATTGATAGAACGTGATGAGACACTGGTTGTGCTAAAAGAGAATTTGCATAAAGCTCAACAAAGAATGAAGAAGCAAGCGGATAACCGACGAAGGGAAGTCGAATTTAAAGTCGGAGATATGGTCTTGCTCAAAATAAAACCATACCGACAGAAATCTCTAGCTCATAGAAGCAATGAAAAGTTGGCAGCACGGTTTTATGGTCCGTACAAAGTGGAAGCTAAAGTGGGCTCAGTGGCTTATAAGTTGAAACTGCCTGAAGGATCTAAAATTCACCCTACGTTTCATGTCTCACAATTGAAGTTGGCGGTGGGGGATTCGGTTACGCCATTGGACCTTCCTCCTCAACTAAGCAGAGAAGGGTTCATGATAGAAAAACCGGAAGCAGCAATGGGTACACGGTTCAATCCAGTCTCGAATCTGGAAGAAGTTCTCATCAAATGGGAAGGCTTGCCTAATTTTGATAGCACCTGGGAAAGTAAAGAGAAGATACAGGGGCAGTTTCCTGATTTCAACCTTGAGGACAAGGTTAATTTCATAGGTGAATGTATTGATACATATGAGGCTTATCACTCTCCTATTCTCTACACATACAAGAGGAAAGGGAAGAGAGACAAGGCCCAAGAAGAATGAGTAATGCTTCTAGAAGTCATATAAGATAAGTAATAAAGTTATTGTAGTTGGGAATATTACTACGGTTATGGTTAATCATGTTTTGAGGTTACGGGAGGCTAATCTATATATAATAAAGGGTAGCGAGTATGAGGAGGTATCTAGTTTTACAGTGAGAAGTAGGGTAAGAGAATCATGCTCTAAGCTGGTTCTCCTAACTCATAATCATTATAATTTTCTATTTTGATCAATAAAGAGTAATATTCAGAAAACTGACCTTGAATCGTGTATTAGCTTTGTTGTTTGACTAAGCATTAGACACGCCAGAAGAATGCATCATACCTTCCGAAAGTACCAAAAGAAATCAACTTTCTCCATCCTCATGTAGGCTACACCAACAGCAGAACCAATGACAAGCATCGACCCACCTCCCAGCACAGAATGCAATGAGCTGTCAAAATTCAGAATCTTGAAGGAACGATTGAGATCGTACATCCCCATAGTCGCTGCAATCAATGGAACATTATCTATGATTGCTGATACAACACTGATTGCACTTGTGATTATATCAACATTGGGTATATTAACATCAAGGTAGTTTGCAATCTCTCAAAGGATCCCAGGTTCCTCAAGGTTGTAAGAAAAGGGAAAGAACATCAAGAAGATTTTAAATTCATGAGAGTAATGGAACATTAGATTCAATACTTGATAACAGATAAAAGAACCCAGAGGAAAAACAGAGCGTCTTGTGTGTCGATTCGAGATAAAGCATGAGGTACTTTGAGCCTTTGTCTCTCTGATTCACCGTTAATGAATGACATCTGTCAAGATCCAAAGAACTCCAAGAACCAACAAAATACCCATGTAAGGAGGCAATCCCTTTAGAGCCTTAAAAACTTGGACAAAAACCAATGTAAGGAGGCAATCCCGTTAGAACTCCAAGAACCTCCGGGCTTTAAGACTGTAAACCTAGAAAAAACGTCCACTTGCAGAATCAATCTCCCTATTTAACAACCAAGCCTAAAATCAATGAACTAGCCTTACAGTTCCAGATACAAGGTTGTAAAAGCCTGTAATCTAGACTATTCAGTCCTACTTCTAAACATTCGTTGTCTTAAAATGATTTTTGAACTTTAAGCCTGTAACCTAGACTAATTACCAATCGCGGTTGTGAAAGAACAGTATTCTGATCACGTTATGCAACTATCTCATAAGACGGAGAACCTGCATAGTCGGCAAGGTGGATATATGACCATGAATCCATAACATAGANAGCCTGTAACCTAGACTAATTACCAATCGCGGTTGTGAAAGAACAGTATTCTGATCACATTATGCAACTATCTCATAAGACGGAGAACCTGCATAGTCGGCAAGGTGGATATATGACCATGAATCCATAACATAGATGTAGTAACATCACCAATTGGAGTCCATGTTCCTCCTGAGTTTGTTGTTATTACCACTACAGCTCTTAGAAGTCTGCAATCGGTTATTGACCATGAAAATTTGTGTTAATGTGATTATAGTAGAACAAAAAACAAAGTACTACAGTAACGACTAAAACAAACTAAAAAATCTACGTCGTGACAAGACCAAAATGATTCCTTCTGAATCGTTAGAGTTGATGCTTTTCATAGTGAACAACTTAACCAAGAAACTAATTAATAAAGTTTCATACTTGCGGTATTCTGATTGAGGAACCAGTTTCCTGAGTAAAGAAACCATGACAATGGTAGAGGTCAGATTGTCTAGAACCGAACTGAGGAAAAATGTCATAAAACCGACCTGCAACACCATAAGTTAACAAGAGTAGAGACAATGCCAAGCAGTAAAAAGAAGAAAGTCATGTATTTAGAGAAAATGAGATTGAAACGAATGATTTTCAAGGAAGAGATGAGTCGCCTACCACCCATAAAAGTGTCTTTGGTGGTGATATTGTCGGTAACAAGCTTAAATTCTTGGTGACCATCAACTATCTCTACAATTGTCATTGCCCCAAGCAAGAAGAATACTATTTCACTAACTTCAATTGATATGTATGTTTTTACTCGGTTCACTATTGGTTAGTGAAGAGTAAAGACTACT